>CM031243.1:581396126-581544907 GCA_018340775.1 Taxus wallichiana var. yunnanensis
CGTATTGCTAATGTAAATCATCAGCCAGAGTTCTCTTGTAACCTCGAATGAGATAGTTGAAGTGTGGAATGGAATACCAAACTTGTTGTCCATCTATTTAAATGATTTGGTTGTGGCTTGATCGAATAGGTAGCCTCACAGCGTCTGGGAATTCAAATGGAAAATTGATAGAGTGCTCACTACAAAATGCCTTAATCTTCCAAGATATGAATTTTTGAAGGAAAAGAGCCTCATATTTATAGTTGAAGGAGAGGCCATGGATTCTAGATGAAAATTTGAATGAGTTATCGAGTAAATGGATGCATTTTATTGAATTAACAAGTTGATTTGGTGTATACGATTAGATGGTTTCAATAAAAATTAAAGGGGAAGATGAATATTTAATTGGCTTTTGATTTTATTCTAAAAGATGGTTGTACGTGACTATTTTGGTTCCTCTCTGTAAGGTTCTAGAACATGAGTGGGTGAAATTTAGTGAAGTGGAGTTAGGTGGGAGGTGAGTGGATAAATAGATTTTATGTAATTTAAATAACTAATTAAATTAGCTAAGGTGTGCTGAAGTGTATGAGTGGATAAATAGATTTAAATTTATTTAAATAGCTAGTTAAATCATCTAAGGTGTGCATGAATGTATGGTTAATTTGTGACGAGAATTAATTAAATTGATTCTAAAATTATGTAAGTGATTTCTAATAGATTATGAGAGATTAGTGGTCTAAAATGCATTCTAGAAGTGATTTTGCATATTGTGCTGAGTAGCAGGATGACTAGGAATATGTATGTATTTTTATTGTGTACTACAACTACATATAGAAATGTGTCATTAATTTATTATGATACTTTGCAAATGGTCTTTAAGTTTTAGGGAAATATAAAGAAGACGAGGAGTTTTTGTGTGTAAAAATGAATGTGTGTCATTGTTGTGCAATTTTATGAGGCCTTACACTTGTTGTAAGACACCTGGACATGAAAAGAGCCCAAGTTATGCAAGAGGAGTGAGGATTGTTGCACAATTATGAGTTTTCCCTAAGGTAGAATGCGAGGCTACACACATATATACATCAACATTCTTCTAGCCTTATAATTGCATGTTTTATATGTTGAATTAGAAGCTGTATTATATTGCATGTGACCAAAATTTGAAATTGAGGTGAAAAAGACAAGGATGGCTATAGAATAAAAGATTCTATTAGAGGAATACAATGGCCAACGTGGGAAAAATAATAATTAGTCAACCCGTAAGAGAGAAGGATTATGAGATGATCATAATTTTTAGTTATGGGTGCCATTTACTGACTAATGAGTTGTGGGATCTTGATACATAAAACATTACTTAAGATGATGACTAAACAAGCTTTAAAATTTTGTGATCTAGTCCCAATAGATGGAATAAATGATGTTAGATTATTGAAATAATGATTTATGAATTGTGTAATTTGACACAATGATTTATATTTATCACAGAAGCTTAAAATTGTTAAAAAAGAAAGTTCACATATGGAATAAGAATGTTTTGGAAACATCTTCACTTAGAAAAAATAGGTTGAAGATGAGATGGAAGCTTTGGAACTAAATAATTTCTTAGGTTGGACTATCTATGAAAATCATATGAAAAAATCATCTTATATGAGTTCCATTATCCTTTGTGCTAAAGAAGAAACTTTACGGAGGTAGAAATGCAGGTGTGCAGCTAAAGGAAGGGGATATAAACAAAAACAAAATCATATGACAACTCTTGAACACGGGGCTCACAAAAAAGAATATCAAAAAGTTTCCCTTCCCGGATAGGATTCGGTTACTTCATATCAACTTACAACATTAAGAATGAATCCTTAAGCTCCTACATGAACCTATTGAATGATAAATCCTCTATATTTCCATAGGAAACAAATTGTATGCTAGATTACATTCCTCGAGGCCTTATGGATCCGAGGGACTTCATCTCTCTTCACTGAAACCAACCACTTTAGAGGAGTTATAGAAGGCGGTCTTCTCCCGTGGAAGAGATAAATCTCCAGGACCAGGGATGGCTTCTCAACAAACTTATGCAAAAATTTTGGGATATACGCATTGAATACCTCCTTAAAAATTCTCAAGCAATTCCTACGAGGACAAGCGAAAATTTTGAAGGAAATCGATATGTCCACCTTCATTTTCTAGCTCCCAGAAACTCGAGGCCAAATATTTTAAACACTTGAACTGTTATCCAGCCTCACCAAATGTTCTCTATAAAATCTTCACAAAATTCCTTACTAGGAGAATCCAACCTTCTTTCCCCCTTCTTATTTCCAATCAGCAAGGTGGATTTGTGAAAGGAAGGCTTATTCAGGATGGTGTTGTGATGGTGCATGAAACCATACATTTGTGGAGAAAAGTAAGAAGGCGGGTATGGTTTTGAAACATGATATGAATAAATCATTCGATAGAGTATCATGGGGTTTCCTTGATAAGGTAATGGAAAAATTTGGGTTTGATGCTCACTTGAGAAGGATTACTCCCGATATTTGTATTTGACTCTTGGGTTCTCTATAATTGTCAACGGTTCCTTTGGTGGGTTTTATCTCAATGTAGACATTAGGTTTTATTGTGAAGGTCTTTCACATTAAAGAGTGAAGCTCGACTCGATTCACCCACCCACATTGATTTGGGTGATCCCTCTCGGGATTGGTTGTCTAGTTATCTACAATGTATACATGTTGTATGACTGACTTAAAGACTGAGATCTTATTATAAGATACAATTGATGATCATTATATGATCTAATCAAGAAAATAGTTGAGTAGACATTGTGAATGACTGTGAACTAGAAGTGGAAGTGTTGGGTTAAACTTGTGTTGAATTCTTAATAAAGAATGCTTTACCAGTGGAGTTTTTTCCTTGGGTTTCTCCACTTAAATATGGTGTTATTTGTCTCTGCTCTTGTTCATTATTTACTTTCAATCTCTAGCTCATTAAGCTTACATTCACTATCTATTTTAAGTTATTCATGTGTCTAATCGACTGCATATCATAATCTATAATCTTTGGCTTTAATGGTGGATCTGTAATCTGTGGATTATTTATCCCTACTAAATCTAACATGGTATCAGAGCTTGGTGATTGTGTGTGTGTAGGATTGATCTAGAAGTGTTTAACTTGAAGAAGTAAAGAAGCTTGAAGTGTATTTATGGATCTGTGAGACTCTAAAATATCCCGCAGTCATCTTCAAGCAAACTAGGTTTAAAATTCCAATTCCCACCCAAATATTATTTGAAACATTGGTAAAATATGGGCTAAATGGTTGTTTAAATCATATTTGAAGCTTTTGTATGCTTAGATATTTGCTTTTGCATCTAGTTTCAATAGTTTGTGGTTTAAATCCATCATGTCTGTGAGCTTGTTTTAAGTTTTTCACGTCGTTTATAGCGTTTGGGTCATTTTTTGAATTTGGATCAAAAGATCTATTTAGATCTAGTTTGTTTGAGGTTTTTAAGTCCATTCTAGTGGTAAAAATCTTCTTTTTTAGCTAATTTTTTTTTTGAAGCTTGGACCAATCATTTGGTGCCATCATTTGTCTTCACATTTTCCATCATTTATTAGTTTTTTTACTAGATCTACTTTTTAAAGCCCGATCCAATATTTTTTTGCCATCTGGCTTCATTTTTTTTTTTTCGGTTTTGTGAAGCTTGGACCAATAATATTGCTCCAAATAGCTTCCTTGTTCTTCTTTTCATATTTTTGAAGCCATACCCACTCTTAGAGTGCCAAGTGGCTTCAATATGACATCTTATTGTCTTTGCAAAGCTTGGGCCAATCATTTTGTGCCATCTGGCTTTTCCCTGACAGACTTATTTGACTTCCTTTTTGACTATAAGCTTGAGCCAATCATATTTCTCCATCTATAGCTTCACATTTGTCAATTTTTACAAATCTCGAGCCAATCAAAAAATTGCTCCATCTTGCTTTTGTGAGGAATATTGTTTAATATTTAAAATTTGTGCCAATAGGTTTGCTTGAAATGTCTTTACATGTGTCTTTGTGTTGTCAGAATTGAACTAGCTATTTCTGACATTTGCAAAACTTGAGCCATTAATATTGCTCAAGTTCATATTTCACATTTTTCATCTTCTTTTAACTATTTTTAAATTTGCAAAAGGGAATGAGCCAATAAAATTGCTCCACATTTTTTTTTTCACATTTTTGATTTTTCAAAATTGTGAAATTTGCTCCACATTTAACATTTTTTATTTTTTTTGTGAAATGTTATCCAATTAAAATTTTCCACCTTGTCACATTTTTTTAGATTTGAAATGTGAGCCATTTAAAAGGCTCCACGTATCTTGTTTGACTTAGTCATTTTTATTTTTTGTGAAGTGTGATCCAATAGCATTTGGACATGTATATATATTGTCATTTTTGGAATTTTTTAGACTTGCAAAGTGTGAGCTAATAGAAAAAGACACATGTCTTTTTTTTTATGGTGTTAGACTTAGTTCTTTTTTTGGGTTTATTAACTTTCCTTTGTACCATGGAATCTCTAATTTTCTTCATTCCATGGGTTTTTTAAGTCTATAAACTATCAAAGTCTAAGCTAATTAAAAATTGACACGTATTTTTCTTTTCACACTTGTCAAAATTTTCCAGACTTGAAATGTGAACCAATTATTTTTTTGACATGTATTCTAATTGTGTTAGAGTGTGTAGTATTTTTCTTTGCTTTAATCTTTTCCATTTAGATTGTGACAATTGTCTTATTCCTTTTCTGGACCCAAACTTTATTTCAAGTTTGGTTTATAAATTTTTAAGCCATTAATTTTTTGACAAGTGGCTTGTTTGACTTAGATCTTTTTTTTCGCATTGTGTTAGAGTGTGAAATGTGATCTAATTAATTAAAGACATGTGTATATGGTTCTATATTTTAATTAATTTTTTTATCTTATTAGCTGCATTTGTAAAATGTGAGCTAATTGAAAAGTGACATGTGTATTTATTTTTTTTAGTTTTATTTTCATAAGTTTTTGATGTGTGTTTGTTTATCTTTTGTCATTTTTTTGAATCGGTTTGGACCGAAAAGAGCTTTAATTTAATTTTTTTAAAGTTTCACATCCACCCGAGGATCTATTTTAAAGCCGACACATGCCTTTCTTGGTATTGTTGATCTGTGCCACATGTGACCCCCTATGATGCCTGGTTGTTTATTAACTTATTTTATTTGTTAAAGTAGCTCATTTTGAGCTTTAGCTAGCTCGCCGTAGAGTTTCAAAATAACTCTCGTTGAGCTTTCTTTGTTTTAAGTTTCTAATTTTCTTTTTCATCATCTTTGCTTCCAAAGTTTCTTTTCTCATGAGATTCCAAATTAGACCCATCTCTGACTCTAACTTTAATTTTAGCTTGTAGTAAATTCTAGTCCTTTTTTAGCTTGAGAGTTGAAAAATAACTCAAATTAGAGCTCTTGTAACTAAAACCTCAACTCTGTTCTATAAATTTGATCTTAATTTCTACCAAATCAAGCTAATTTTCAACTAATTTGAGTTGTTTGATTTTATATAGCTATTAAAAAGATTTGTAGCTAGTCATTTGTCTCTTGTTTGGCTTCCTTGACTCATTTTTTAGTTGATTTTTTTCCATTACCATCTGAGCATTAAAAATGGCTAGTTCTGCCAATTTTTTGATGGATAAGTCTCAATTCTAAATGGAACAAATTATAGCATTTGGAAAGTGCATTTAAAATCCTATTTTATGGCTAGGAAGCTATGGGATCTTGTGACTGGTGTAGAAAAATGTCCCATAGGGAGACAAGCTACCCTGAAAACCTTAGTTCATTTTCTCAGAGATCTCAAGAAGCTCTGTCCATCCTATTGCAAAGCATTAGAGATGAGTTCTTGATGCATATAGGTCATATGGACTCACCTGCAAGATGCATGGAAATAATTAGAACCATGCATGAAGGAAGTAGGTTGTCTAAGATAATTAAACTAGTTTTAGAGTTGTTTACAATCACCCATGAAAGGGGATGAGAAAATTGTGAATTATTTAGCTAAAATTAAGAACATCAAAGCTCAATTAGATGGTTGTAACTGTGAATTGTTTCAAGATAAGTTGTTATATTTTATTATATAGATTAATATTCATGAAAAATATAGACATTACATCTCAATTCTTAATTCAAAATATCAGAATGAGAATGATCTTTCCTGATCTGGACACCTTGTCTTCTTTGTTGATTCAAGAAGAAAGAGTCATGGAGAACTTTGATTCAAAAGAGACTGCTTCTCAAGCATTGTTCTCTCATAATCATAAGCCTACTCATAATAAGATTAATGTCAATCCAAATCAGAAATCCAATATCAGATCTAGATTTAAATCAAATCCTAAGACTAATTTATTAAGAGCAATCAAAATTTAAAGTCAAATTTAATGGAACTTGTAATAAGTGTGGAAAATTTGGACATAAAGAGTCTGATTGTAGAGTCAAGATTAACAAATCAGTCAAGAATGCTAAGAACAACAAGCCTAATAATTTTAAGAAAAATCAAAAGAAAAATCATGCAAATGTGGTTGAGAAGTCTATTGCTTTGTATATATTCCCTTTCAGCTTCAAATGAAATGAATGGATTCTTGATAGTGGTGCCTCTAGGCACATGACTTGCATTTCTAATATCCTTTCAGATATGGTCAAATGTGAAGAGAATATCTATCTAGGAGATAACTCTATCATTAGAGTTGAAGGTTGTGGAAATGTTAAGTTATCTAATGGTTTAATTAGGAATGTCTTGTATGTCCCTAAATTGAAAAAGAATATTTTGTCTTGCTCTCAGCTAACCAAAGAAAACTATAAAGTTATTTTTTTTTTGAAGATAAGTGGTATGTAAAAGATAAATTTAGTAATGTTATTGCTTTTGGCATTTAGAAAAATGGCTTGTATATCTTTGATGGTTTTGTGTCTAAGTCTTTCTTTTCTTCCTCTTCTAAGAATGATATTCAACTTTGGCATGAAAGACTTGGTCATGTAAATTTCAAAAGCTTGTATGATATGTCTAGACTGAATCTTGTTGTTGGTCTTCCTAAGATAAAATCAGATCATGAAACTTGTGAAAGTTTCCTACGTGGTAAGCAACATGCTCAACCATTTCACAAACATCATGATCCAAATTCTTCTCAGTTATTAGAACTAATTCATAGTGATGTGAGAGGTCCACTTGAGGTTCCTTCTCTTAGTGGTGCTTTGTATGTTGTTTGCTTTATTGATGATTATTCTAGAATGACTTGGTCTTATTTCATTAAAATAAGTTTGATGTCCTATCTAAATTTCAAGAATTTAAAGCTCTAGTTGAAAATGCTTCTAATATGAAAATTAAGAGAATTAGGACTGATAATGGAGGTGAATATGTCAGCAAAAATTTTGATGAGTTTTTTGTGTCATGTGGGATTCAAAGAGAATTGACCACTCCCTATTCCCCTCAAGCAAAATGGCATTGTAGAAAGAAAGAATAGATTGTCTTAGAAATGGCTAGGACTATGATTCATGCATCTAATGTGCCTAAGTTCTTATGGGCTGAAGCTATGAACATTGTTGTCTATATTTTAAATAGACTACCTACAAAACCTCTTCATCAAACTACTCCTCATGAGGTATGGACAAAGAAAAAACCAGATATTTCTCACTTAAGAATATTTGGTAGTCTGCTTTCTATCTTCATTCCAAAAAAAAAGGAAGAAGCTTGATCCAACCTCTTTCTCTTGTATTTTTTTTGGCTATGGTTGTAGAACTAAAGGATTGAGAGTTCTATGATCCATTCAAGCATGACATTGTTGAAAACAAAAATGTTCAAGTCTTAGAAAGAACTTTCTCTGTTGATCCTAATGAACCCTCCTCTTTGTTGCTATAGAGATAGATCTGATAATCCTCCTACTGACATTATGGAAACAAAGTTCAAGAGGTTGATTATCCTGATCTAGATATGATGGAGATTGAGGGGGTCATCCCAAAATGTCTTGCAACCTAAGATTCCTAAATGGGCCAAAAATCTTGTTCAAAACTCTCAGCCTGATAATCTTAGAAAACTAACTAGAAGTCAACATACTTATCATGCCTTGATGACCCTCTATGAGGTAGAACCACAATCCTTTGAAGAAGCATCTCAAGATGTTAGATGGCTTCAAGCTATGAAGGATGAATACAATGCTTTAATAAAAAATGACACTTGGGAACTAGTCCCTCCTCCTTCTAAAAGAAGCATTGTAGGATCTAGGTGGTTGTTCAAAATTAAATATAACTCTCTAGGAGAGATTGAAAAATTCAAAGCAAGGTTGGTAGCTCGTGGTTTCACTCAGAAACTAGGTATTGACTATGTTGAGACTTTTTCTCTGTTGCTAAGATGAGCATTGTAAGAGTTCTTCTTGCATTGGTTGCCCAATATGGTTGGGAGATTCACCAAATGGATGTCAAAAATGATTTTTAAATGGTGACTTAAAAGAAGAAATCTATATGAGTCAGCCTAAAGGATTTGAAGCACCTGGAAAGGAACTTTATGTATGTAAGCTCAAAAAGTCTTTTTGTATGGTCTTAAGCAAGCTCCTAGAGCTTGGTATGCTAAAATTAACAATTTCTTTCAAGATCTTGGTTTTTCTAACTGTTGTTTTGATAATGATTTATTTGTTAAAGTTGAAAAAACAATCATATTATCATCATTTCTTGTATGTTGATGATATTTTGATCACTAGAAGTGATAGAAATCTAATAGTTAGACTCAAAGAAAGGTTAAAACAATGTTTTGAAATGACTGATTTAGGTTTACTAAATCATTTTCTTGGCATGATTATATTTCAAGATCATAAGTCTATTGTTGCATCTCAATCTCAGTATGCTATGAATTTTCTTAGAAGATTTAACATGATTGATTGTAAGCCTATTGCAATTCCTATTGAAGTTGGTGTTAAGTTAGATCCTAAACCAACTTGTGCTAAATTTGATCCTACTGTATAGGGAAAGCTAGTTGGTAGTTTAATTTACTTAACTATTACTAGACCTGATATTTCTTATGTAGTAGGAGTAGTTTCAAGATTTATGCAAGAACCTTATGAAGATCATTGGAAAATGGAAACAAGGATTTTGAGATATATTAAAGGAACAATCAATTATGGTCTTTATTATTCTCCTTGTAATGATGCACAATTATTTGGTTATTGTGACTTTGATCATGTTGGTGATACTATAGATAGAAAGTCTACTTCTGGATATATTTTCAAGCTTGGTGTAGGTGCCATCACTTGGAGTAAAAAGCAACCAACAATGTCTATATCTCTTCTATTGAGGTAGAGTATAGGAGTGCCATGGAAGCTGCTAAAGAAGCTATGTGGCTGAAAAGGTTGTTGGATGAGTTGCACATGGATGTCAAAGGGAGTACTACTCTTCTATGTGACAGTTAGAGCTACATTTCTCTTGCAAAGAATCTAGTTCAACATCAAAGGACAAAGCATATTGAAGTTCATATGCATTTCATTAGAGAAAAGTCCTTAATGGTGATATTGATCTCCAGTTTTATCCAACTGAAGATCAAGTTGTAGATATCTTCACAAAACCTGTTGTGTTCTATCAAGTTTTACAAATTTTGTGCCTTGTTGGGCCTATCAGAGTTTCCCTTGAGGGGAGTGTGCATGAAAATGCCACCTCTTAACATGACCTGTTGAAAACTTCCAATACTTCCTCTTTGTTTGTAATAAGTAAATGTGTCACATTTTGTGAAGTTACTTGTAAATCCCAATGAAGCTTTAGTTATGGGTATGCCTTAGGTTATAAAAGGCTCCATAGTCTGATGTAAGTCTTCAAATGTAAAGCATTGGTCTTAAGAATTTTGTATGGGAAGATCTGTGGATTTCCCTTGTTGGCATGCTAGCTTGAATCATTGATTCAAGGTTTGTAAATCCTTTTGTATAAAAAGGTAATTCTAGCTTGTTTGATTTGTCTTCCCACTTAACATTAAGGGGGAGTGTTGGGGTGATAATGTCAAGTGGGATCAACCACTATAGTATGCCCCAACATTAAATGTAAAATTTTGTTAAGAAAACTTTATTGTGAAGGTATTTCACATTAAAGAGTGAAGCGGCTCGATTGATTCACCCACCCACATTGATTTGGGTGATCCCTCTCGGGATTGGATGTCTAGTTGTCTACAATGTATACATGTTGTACAGATTGACTTAAAGACTGAGATCTTATTATAAGATACATTGATGATCATTGTATGATCTAATCAAGAAAATAGTTGAGTAGACATTGTGAATGACTATGAACTGGAAGTGGAAGTGTTGGGTTAAACTTGTGTTGAATTCTTAATAAAGACAATGCTTTACCAGTGGAGTTTTTCCTTTGGGTTTCTCCACTTAAATATGGTGTTATCTGTCTCTACTCTTGTTCATTATTTACTTTCAAGCTCTACAACACTCACATTTGGAAGGCAAAGGAAATTGCTCGAGATCTTTGGGTTGTGATATTAAATCTCTTCCCACCACTTATCTTGGTCTCCCTTTTAGGTACTAACAAATTTTCCTTGAATCATGGATTTTTAGTGGAGAATATTCGTGATTTGGAAAATATTCCATTTTAGGAAAATTTGAAAAGGTGAATTTTTCAAATCAGGTCAGTGTATTGTTCGTCTAAAATTCCTAGTATAATTTTTAGGGGTTGGTGTAGAGCCTCGGAATATTGGCTAAGTCTGAGAATGTGTGTGGGAGCGCGGGGTGAAGGCATGCGGGACAAGGTTTATGAAGGGTTTTAGCGAGAACCTAAGGCACGCACACTAGAAAAAAGAAGGGGTTTTAAGACTTAGCCATATTTGGCATCCTAAGAGGTGCACGAGAAAGCATAACCTAATTGAGCATGCAAAGTGGATAAGGTGCCATCACATAGCTCGATGGTTAAGGAAGGAATATTTCATGCGATGGAAGGATCTAGAAAGACATCATTGTAGAAAGTGGAGAGCTTGGATGGGAAGAAGCATGCTCTATTGAAGGACCACATGGACACTTGGAAACTGATCTATTACTTTAGGAAGGCATGGTAGTGGATGTTAAATCTATATATAGAGATGTTCATGTAGAAGGAAAGGGATGTGATATAGAAAAAGAGTGAGTGGTTCTGCGGCACCACATTGCGATCAAAGAGGCGAAGCTCTACAAAAATAGGGATGGGTTTTAGTGATTCTCATTAAGAAGGCTATAGGAGAGATGGAATATCTAGAGGATGGGTCTATTAACATCTTTGTAATGTGGAAAGCATAGTTTAGGATTCGATGTATAATTCTTATCTACACTAAGACGTTTAGTCTCAGTAATGACCTTGAGGAATGTAATGTGGTTACTTGAACAAAGAGTAATATGAATATATGGCTTTCTTTTAAAATATATACATTATTCATGGGTATAAACCCTAGTGCCTTTTCTTTGTATTATCATATCTGTTATTTGTTTGATATTTCTCTTGTTGTTTGAATGGATGCATTAATATAATGCCTCATCTTAGGTTCTCATAATGAATGCATGTTCGTTACCCATTTTATAAGTCTCTGTCATTAATCAATGTATTCTCACAAGACTCACATAAAGGATGGCCTCGGCAACCACGCATGCCTCGGGCGAGTGCCCATCACCCGTTAGGTGATACATCGGTGCGCATGGGATTAGACAATTGTTCTAAGGGCATAAAAATGACTACATCTTGGTCCCTATGATGCGTGATGACCAAACATCTGACCTTGGAAAGTTTTGAAGCATGGTTCAAGAGCATGGAGGACGATTTTTCTCAAAGATTCAACACTTGGACTGAGTTTGATGCACGTAGATGCATAGAAGAGAAACTATACCATGAGTTGTATGAGACATTCTTCTGTTTTTTCAGCATAACTATATGAATGGATTTATGCATATGTATTCAAATTAAGTTGGTACTATAGATCAGGTGTATGGACATAAGATGATTACTAGAGGTTACAAGATGCAGATCGACTTGGAAACGTGGTGTTGATCACTAGTGGAAAGGATTCACGACTAGTTATACTCTAGAATACACCATTTCTACATATTATTTCCCATAGGTTGTTGATTTTGAGTTTTGAGGGAGCCCAGAGGATCATTTTTACATGTTATCCCTTTGGCTATGAAGATCTTGATCATTACCCTAATTTTAGAGGCATTCCTTATGGTCAAATAAGCTTCTCGAGCACTTGGGTGAGGAAGCTAGGGTAGAGGAAGATGATGGAAATTGCGGTTGAAAGGAAAATAGAAGAGAGACGACTCAAGTATAGTGAATCCTGTGAAAGGGAGATGGCTAGACAATGCAAGGTTGCATATGTGATGGATCTATGGAGGTAGATGTTGTGGGAAGGAGTTGAGGTCACGCAGAGGATGTGGAACCTAGCGATGCTGTGCTACCCCATCTTGGTAAGCACGGGAGAGGAAACCCCTTCGATTCTCGATGAGAGTTCATCACATGGAGAAAGGAGAGTCATCATCTTGCATCTAAACCCACAGTGACCACCCTTGACGCTTGGTGTACCAGATCAAGGAAGAAGTATTTCTAATCTGGTTAGTATCAAGTGGAAGTAACTAATCTATGCCTAGAAGATATAATTTATTGTTTAGGACATCCATGGATGTGCAAACCATTTCCATATTTGGAGAAATTTTTGTACAAGGTGCAAATACACAAGGTTTGGGTATCACATCACGGAAGTGGCGGGACACACAATGGGCAACGAAACAATACCACAAACCATAGGTGCATAGTTCGAGTGGGATGTTGGGGACACTAAGCATGACCACTTTAGGTCATTTGTCTGGCTACAAGAGGTATAAATGGTGGTATAGGAGCTAGAAGACTTGGTGGACCTAAGCGGATCTATAGGATCGAGTGGGTTAGTAGAACAGGACTGGTGGGTCTAGTGGATCTAGTGGTAAAGGAAACATGAGAGAAAACTAAGGTTTTGGGTAGGGTGGACAAGGGTCTCAACCATCTCCATAAGTATTCTTTGAGATGTATTTGCATTTTCCATTCTACAAAGGTATTAAAGATGTTGTAGAGCATGTGCACAAGTGTGAATTACTATGACACGCAAAGGGGATCACTACCACGGAATGAAAAGCATGTTAGTTTATGATGACATTGCAAGGATGTGGGCATAGTTGGTACCACAAGTATGACCCCCACCAGACGGTCATGGATTACACTACGTTGAAGAACACCTTCCTAGTAAAGTTTCATATCCCTAAGTTTGAGCGGAAGAGCATCGACACTCTGAAGGAGATCTAACAAGGAATGGTAGAAAGTGTGCACAAGTATGACACATGATTTAAAACTCTCTTGTCAAAGCTACCTATGAAATTCACCCTTCTCAACATGCTCAATGGTTTTTGGGGGATTGATAATGTCATTTAGAAGGTCATTATCACACAATACTTTCACAAACCCACGTGAGGCTTTGGAAGCCTTGCCTTGACCGAGGATGTTAAAAGCATTGATACTCATGTTAGCCCTTTTCTAGAGGCTCAAATTACTGAAATGGCCAAGAAGTTGGAGAATTTTTGTAAATTCAGCGCATGAGGTTCGTAGTGGTATTTGGTGCACAAACTATGAAGTGGAAGGGCATGCACGAGAATAGTTTCCCTCGAAAGTTAGTACGTGACATGGTGGTAGAATGTGAGATTTTCCATGGGGATCATGATGCAAATAGGTGTCCTCTACTACATCACACAATCCATAAGAATGTTTCTTGTTATTACAAGATTTATACCTCTACAACCCATGATACCAAGGATTACAGGTTGATTGACTAGATTCATGATGCTATTGATCTTGGTGTGTGCTAGACTAGCCTTGTAAGCAATTCCAAGGATGATGATCGCCGCTATGAAGGGTGCACAGATGGAGGAGCACATGGAAGGGGTTTTATGGATGATTTAGTGATCACACTAACCATAGCGGAGGAAGAAGTGAGTTCTCGTGAGGAACCTGTTATAACTGTGGGTCTACAGAGCATTATAAGCGTGAGTGTCCCGATTTTTGCGAGTGCTCATGTTGTGGAAAGAAACATAAGTATGAGGAGTTCCTTGAGTTATTTGAGCACATGAGCCAACAACGCCGAAAGACAATGGTGTTGAGATGGTGAGTATAATGAAGGAAGAACCTTAGTGGATGCCAAGAGTGGCACGGAGTGAGGATTAGAACCCGTACTAGTGATAACATGAGTAGAAAATACGCGCGCATAAGGGAGATGCCAAGATAGAAACTAGTTGTTAGGGAAGAAGTGGTACATGGGAAGTACCCATAACCTACTCATCAGAAGGAAGTGTTTCAAGAGACTATGGATGTGATCTGAAGTTTGCAAGGGAAAATCCAATGTCTAAAGGAGTAGTCAAGGAAGTTGGAGCAAAGGAAGAATGTTCGGAGCTCGCAGAAAAGATTTGGATGAGGTCGGGGAAGTGTGGAAAATGTTATGGTAGGAGAATATCATTCCCTTTCTAGGATAATGATTAAGGGAGAAGGTACCATGCACTCGGGAGAGAGCATGAAAGGAAAGTTATACATGTCAATCTTTGTCCTCATAGCCTTGACTATAATAAAGAGATTACATTGAATGTAACTTTTGATGGGCGGATTCGAGAAATATCCTCGTCGACATAGGAGTGGAGGTTAATTTTCTCACCTTGGATGCATGGAATTAAATGGGAAGGCCCACATTACAGCCATCTTCGAATGTGTTGTGTATGGTGAGCAAGACAAAGGCAATTCCCATTGGAGTCTTGAAAGATGTGGTTATCACTATTTAAGGGGCTAAGTTCACCGGGGACTTTGAATTCTTAGCGCTCACCAAGGCAGATTATTTCCTAGCATTACTTGGGTGCTCTTGGTGTTATAAGAACAATGTCAACATGCGGTTTAACAAGGGTTATATCAGTTTCAAGAACAAGGAAGAAAGGGTGATCATTCCTTTCATAGATGGGAAGTCAAAGCACCCTATACCGAGCACTTAGGAGAGGAATTCCTTGTGGAATCTATGTGCATTCCATCGAGAGACCCTAAAATAATTCATCCTAATAATAATTGAAGATGCTCGGTCGGTGAGTGATACAACTATCATAAAGCAGGACGTGGAACCTAGGTAATTTTTTGCAGGTAGTATACTAGTAAATTACTACTAAATTACTTGAAGTGTTATCTAAATTACTTGCTAAGGTGCAACAAGAGAAGTTGTTGATGTGTGACAAGAGGGTTCTTGATGCGCGATAAGGGAGGATGTTGACACTCGATAAGGGAGGGTGTTGACATGCGATAAGGGGGTTACAAATGTGTGACAAGGAGGGTATTAACGCATGACAAGGGGATTACATACGGTCGAAAAGGGGAGCATAAACTTGTTGTCGCATGACAAGAAGCCTTGATGTCATGTGATAACAAGGTTTTTTCGCACGAAACCAAAAATTTCTCTCCTTAAGAAACTTACAAACAAAATTTGACTTTAAAATCATGGAAAATTCACCTTTCCAAAGTGAAAGTGGTTCCGGTATATTCATAGGGTATTTTCCACCTCAATTTACCGTGAGGCTTCTTAAAATGAACCCTACCTTGAATATCGGAATGCATTGTTAGACGAGGTTTTAGAGGAAGTTGGCTAGTTGGAAGGGAACCATACTCTCATTGTGGAGGAAAATTCCTTCTTATCAAGAGCACACTTGAGAACATTCTTATCTACATCATGTCCTTTTTTCATTCCTAATTCTATTGTAGATAGGATTGAGAGAATATAAAAGATATTTTTTGGATGGGCATGGAAGAGAAAACAAGATTCCACCTTGTGTCCTGGAAAAAATGTATACTAGCAGAGTGTGGGGGTTTAAGTATCAAAATATAAAGCTCATGAGCGTTGCCACGGTTTCTAATATGAGTTGGAGGCTACTCAAGGAAAACCTCCCTTGGATTGATCTCATGAAATCTAAATATCTAAATCAAGGTAAATATCAAAACTTCCTTAAACTTGAGCTCCTCCCCATTGCTTCCATTTTTTGGAACAATCTTGTCAAGACTAGAAAAATATTGAGGAGGGATGTAAATGGACTCTGGGAAAAGGAGAAGACATCTATTTTTGGGATGAAAGATGGGTATATTTTCATAATCTTTAAAATAACGATCACTCAAGAAGCTCAAAATCATTTTGCAAAATAGCCATTTGACAAACAGTCAAAGCAACTACATCAAATGTTCTGATGGAAAACCTCAATGGAAGAACTTAATATCCATAATATCATATCATAAAGATATTCTATTAGAATTACAAAACACCCTTAGTCACATTCCAATCAGCCTCACACAAGCTAAGGATGAGTTCATCTACCCCACTCCTTTGATGGAGATTATTCAGTCAAAATTGGATATCAAGTGCTCGTAGCTAAACCTTAAAATGGATTTTCATGGAGCACAATTTGGTTCAAAGAACTCACCCCTAAGATTAATTAGTTTCTTTGGTAGGTCTTGAACAAAATCATCCTTACAATTGACAATCTTATCAAGAGGGGCTCCACCATGCCTAACAAGTGCTATCTCTACAAAAAAGATAACAAAACCATACATCATCTGCTCTTACACTGCCCACTATTGTTGCCTTATGGAAGCTCATATTTTCTAGATTTGGAATTTCTTGGAAGTTCCCAAAGGATATTGTTCAAGCATGGGAACAATGGAAACCTCCCTTCAAACATGGCTTACTCAGGAGGTTTTGGAAGCTTTTATTCCCACACATTATATGGAGAATTTGGAAGGCCCAAAATTCTCTCATATTCAGGGATGCAAATAAACCAATCAAAAGGCTCCTCAATGAAATTACAGTTGCAGAAAAGGAAAACATTTCCATATTCAAGCCTCTAAAAAATCCACATATCAAAGGAGGAAGAAAAATGAGAAGGCTTGGACTATTGATTTTCAGCAAGGACATTTTCCCCCTCAAGAAGGTTGGCACAAATTGAACTTTGATGGGGCCTCTAAGGGAAACCCTGGTGCTGGTGGTGGTGGAGGGCTCATCAGAAACCAACAAGGATGCCCAATTGTTTCCTATGCAAGCTCTATGGGAAACAATCTAACCACTATGTGGAAGCCCTTGTAGCTCTCTGGGGAATTAGAACTGCCAGGGAACTCAACATCTCCAATTTAATTATTGAAGGGGACTCCTTGAATGTTATTAATAATCTTATTGGTTCCCATCCCCCAAGCTGGACCATTAAAGACTTCATTAGTGAATCTAAGATGTTATGCAAAGGATTTTCAAACATCAAAATTTTCATGTCTATAGAGAAGGGAATGGGGGCGGATTCACTTGCTAATGATGGGGTCATCATTGATAAATTCAAATTTTGGTATGATTTTGAGGAGATCCCCCTCACACCTCAATCCATTATTATTAATGAAGCTAAGGACACTTAACATTTTAATCATGTTAAGTTAGAAGATAGGGCACATGTGGAGAAATGAGTGCAGTTACTCTTGCCTTATGTGAATGTACTCTCCCAAATGGCTCATTTTTTCTTTTCCTTTTGAGCACGAGCCTTATGAAGGGATTTCATTTATATTTTTAATCCAAAAGGGTCGGGTCTGAAGGCTTTTCGGTTGCACGCGTGTCAATGACTCTGCTTTGTTTGGTGTCTCATAACCACATTCAATAAGATATTGCTTTGTTTACTAAGTCTTACTACATAATGGGGGTCTGTCATGAAAATTTGAGCCCATCTATGATCCCTCTTGGTGGGATAATGTGGAACTTTGGAATATCTTAAGCTTTGAAGGATTCACTAACTTTATGTAGAGGATTAAGGGAAATGATGTCCACATCTCCCTTGCTTTTGTAAGGAAATGGAATGATAGGGTCATCCATTTTAAGGACACTAAATCCTAATATAATGCACTAGAACATAGGATAACAATCATATTAATACACTAATTCATGATTATCATCAAGAACATAATAAATGAGCTTAAAGAGGAAATGTACAGATCAAGATCCATCACATAAGTGCTTTAGAATCACTTCATTTATTCATTAGTATAGTAGCCAAGATTACATCAAAAGAGTTCCATGTATGAAGATATTTAATAGCAGAGCTTCGACACATTACATAGCTCTCCATCACACATTACACATTTTTACTACTATCTCCTCTCTTGCTCCCATACTCACACACACCTCTCTTTTAAACCTATCTCTAAAACCATACATAGAGGAACTCTCAAGGAATCTCCTCTTAACCACTCATCATTACATGAGAAATCCTGAAGGAATATTTCATGATTGCCCTACCACTACCCAAGAACATGCCAAATGTCATCATGTGTTTCCCTAATCGAGTGTCCTTAGCATGCATGTGTTAACTAATCCATAAAAAATCAGGCTCCTTATCCTTTCATGATAATTGTATTGATGCCTTGGAATATCCTTTCCTTGAGCTACAAGTCTCATAGCTTATCCATATCTATATCTGGTCACTTTTTCATTCATTCCCTAAATACATCCTTTCCTGTTGTCCAAAACTCACTAAGTCCTGAATCCATCATGCCTAGGTGCGAGCCTTTGTGCATCTCCAAGAACTACTTCGCATGTGCCTTCACACCCTGCTTCCATGTGCCACCAAGTTTCATGCCTTAGGTACTTAGTTAATTTAGGGTCAACATCACCCCACACTAATTTGATTTCCACCGATAATCCTTCACACTTCCCGAACAAATTCTTGATGACCAAAATATACTAAGGCAATAATGTTGTTCCTTCAAAGAATAAAGAATATGGAATTGAAAGAATCTAAATAAAGAATTGAAGAATGGAAGAATATGTTATGTAACCAATTGGAGGAGTTTCAAGGAACTCCATCTATCTCATCCTTCAATTTCTCCCAGGCCTTCAATTATGATAAGGCCTTCTTGACACTTCTCCCATGGATGACATTGGGCACTTGGTCTGGGTAATTTCCTCCACCTTCCCCTTTAGTACATTTATAGCTACCACCATTCCACATGTAGAACACCTTTGAACTCATCCATCCACTCAGTGATGGAATCTCAAAGTTTGCTAATCCTGAAGTCCAACTTCTCACACTTTGTTTTGATTTTATCCTTCTGAGTTGTGGTGTTAATAACCAACTGCATGTTTCATGTTTGTTGGTGGGGATGGTCTCCTATAAAGCCTTGAGGGTGGCCTCCTCTTCTTCCACCCACACGTCAATGATGGGCTCACATTTTTATGTAGTTGTTGAAGCCCCTATCTCTGTTAGTATATTTTCTTCCTTGAGTTGGGTGAGAAAGTCCTCCAACTTAGTGATCTAGGCTTCAATGATGACTTTGTTTTCCTCTTTCTCCTTTGTGATCTTTCATCTATGGGCCCCATGCCATCCTTGATGTTTGTGAGCAACATCCCCACAAGGTCTTCAAGATATTCCATTTCATCCCCATAGTTTATCCTAGCTTGGCTCACCAATGTCGGACATTGTCCCAAAATGCTCTTCATGAGGGTGCCAGCTCGGTTGTATGCTTCCTTAGTTTCATGATTCACCCCTTAATCCCTGATGTAATCTATCTATCTCCTTTTCCTTTTTTTTTTTCCATGACTAGGGTCCAAACAATGGCTCTGCATCAAGCATCACGGTGGATCACCTCGAAGACATATTTTGAAGTGCATTGCATGCTTTCTCATCTATTAGGTGGTTAGGATCCACCACCTATATGTTTCTCCTCCTTTCTTCTTTCAGATGGATGGTCTCGATCACATGATCATTGACCTCAAACTCAAGCTCTTGGTGTGGCAATGCATGTTCCAGCTAAGCATCTTCCTGGTTCTAGGCACACCCCTTCTTGATCCATCAAATCCCATCCATGTAGCTTTTTTCCGGTGGGAGGGTGGCCTAGAACCTCATGTGTAATACCTTCATGGGGTCATCCATGAAGTCCATATGTGGGGACATGGGTGTCCACTTCTTCCTTGTATATTTTTGCACTTCGTCCTCTACTTCTTTTCTCCAGGGTGAATCCTTTATCCTCCTTTATAGTAAAGGAGTCCCCCTTATCTCCCCTTGGGCTGGCGGTCTATGTTGGGGAGGCCTCATGCATTGGGCTCTTCTCAAGTCCTACATAGAGTGCTCCTTTCCTTCCTCATGCACCTCTCCCACATCTATGGCTTCATCTCAGCTTCCTGCTCTTCCATCTCTGCTTCCAACTCTTCCTTGAAGGTGGTGGGGTCTTCTTCTTCACCTTCCTCCAAGCCTGTTGTGGGGCTTGATGCATCATGTGTCTTTTCTTATTTTCTTTAGGATCTTCCTCCTCTTCCTTCTCTTTCTCATGCCCCCGGTAATGAGGCCTTGGCACCACCTTGTAGTGAAGTGTTGGTGCCCTTGCTACCATTTGTGGTGTGTGTAGTACCTCCTCTTCAGGAAGTATCTAACTTACCTTCACTTTGTTCTTCTTCTTCTCTCTCTTGACTTGTACCACTTTCATGGGTGGGATTGGCACCTCCCGTGGCTTTGAAAGGGGGAGTCTATAACCTCCACTTCAATCCCCCCTTGTGTTTTGGGGCATGCTACATGAAACACCGATGGATGTACCCTTTGATGGTAATGCTGACTTGAGGGTGTAAGTCCAGAAAATATGGCTCCAAAACTTTGACATAAGTAGGTCAAGTACCATACTTGTATGTCGCGTACAATGTATGGACATCAAACATCCACTTTTTTACATCAAAGACCAACTTTTGTGCATCCTTTATTTGGTTGATGGCACACTTCATATACTTAGTAGTAAACATGAAGGGGAGCTTGCACCATGGCCCCATCTCTCCCTTGGCCATCATAAATTTTCTAGGAAAAAATGTTGAGTAACTATGAGTTTTACTTGATCCCCAACAACTTGTGGAAATTCATGGGGATGCACCACTTGTTCTCAAATGCTTCACGCAACCATTCAAACCACATGTTCATCCGAGCCTTGTAGGTGCTCGAGATGGTCCCATCACAAGTGAACTTCACAAATTGAACTACAGGGGATGAGTGCCGGTGGGTGAACCCATATGTTCCCATCTGGCCCATCTGGGACACCAATCTCCCAGAATACGATCAATAGAAGTATGGAGCCCCATGTGATTTTTCTCTTGCCTCATTCTACACTTGTGCTTCTTCAACAATGTCATTTGTGATAAACTCTACAAAATTATAATGTGCCCTTTTTGACACTCTGTAGGCCACATACAAGAACCTCTTATTGATGTTTTCCACCTACGATGCACCCAATTTGTAACTAATGAGTCGGGAGGTGACTCTCAATGTTGGGTCTAGGAGATCCACAATCACCTGTGCCCTTCCTCCCTTCTCGTAGCTCAATTTCTTTCTAGCTCCTCAATCTTGCAGTGGCACATAAATCAAGTGCCATGTCCTCACCGGTGTTTTCTGTAGGCCTGTAACTATCCTAATCAAGTGGCATGTAATCCTCATCCTTCTTCTTGTGAAGTAGAAGAAGTCCTCATGCACCCATGACATTAACCACCTGAACAACGGGGTGGGTTTCACAAAGAAAGAAAGCTCCCATAGCTGCAAAACTCTAGTATTTTGTAGTTCTTGTTGCACCAAGTCATCAACCTTAGGGTTTTGAGCTCGTCCACTATTGGAGTGTTTGAAACTAAGTCCACCGCATCATATTTTCATTTTCACTTGTCTTGTGGTTGTATTCATTGATCTTGCACTTGTATAACTTTAAACTCCACTTTTCTACCTTGATAACCCCAGGGGGTACTGCATTTGAGTAAATCTCCACGGGATCCTCCTTCTCCACCACCGGTCTCTTTGTTTGAGCTTTCTTGGGTGCCATCTTCTTTCTTCTTTTCTCATTCCCTAGGTGCTTTGAACCTCTCCTTTGCCTTCCCGGACTCAACGACTTCTCCTGCTTTCTCTCTCACGCAACCCCTTTCCTACTCTATTGTCTTCTTTCCTCCTTGTAACACCCCAAGACTACACTACACTTGCACAATTCCACTGGTTCGTGATAAGTACCTCACTTTTCTCTTCTTCACAAACCCTCATCACACTTTGAGCTCGGGAGCACAAAAAAATTTTCTAAGGAAAAGTAGTTGAAATGACTACTCTTACCTCCTATTTATACTTTTTCAATGCCTTAGAGTTCCTCGACCATGTGTCTTAATGTCACTTTTTAATAGAGAACTTTATTTCACTTAAATCAACTTCCGTGACTTCCCCCTCGTGCATCACAGTTATAACCTTTTGGCACTCAACACTACTTCATTGCCACAGACCTCCTTCATGCACGTCACCATGTGCCAAAGTACATAACCTCTGTGTTTTCCACTAAGTAGTTCCCCATGGTGCTTCCTACCTTATGTTGTCTTGTGATCTTTCCCTTCTTCGTGGTCTTTAAAATTTTCTCAACACACCTTCATAACCACACAAATTCAAACACCTTAACCATCATTCACTCTTCATTCTTCTACCTTTGCGCTAATCATTCCCATCAGTCCATTGTCAAAATAATTTTTCAAACATATTCAACATATCTGCTACTTCACCCCACACAAAAATGTATGTGCATGGTCCTTTGCGCATAGAATCTCTTACAATGTAATTAGCTTTGGCACTTGTGCACCGTGCAAATGCAAAACCCAAAAAAAATGATGACAAAGGAAAAACAACCAAAGGAAAATCATTAAAGGAAACCTAATCTAATTGGAAATACTTACCTTATTTATAGACACATAGAAGCCTTATTTATAGTAGGGCTTTAGCCTACTCCCATTGAAATATCTGACAACCTTGTCCCATGCTTACAACTGGCACATACGCACCTGAATCAAGGATGTAAGATATAATATATGACCCTAACCAATGGAATTTGAGTTTCCTAGGATGGCGCAAAAATTTAGAGTCATAAAGTAAAACCATCTTCCCAACCTCAAATTTTTTATTTTTAATGTGATGATCGTGTCATGATTTTTGTCTCACCTTCTTAGTCTTTTGACTCCATCTAGCAAGTGATCACCTTTCATCTAATTGCATTAACTTATCCATGCACTCTTGTAATGCTTTCTCATTGACCAATCCTCCTATGCATGTGTAATATGTAGAGAGGGCAGCATAAACTCTATTGGTAAAATAGCTTCCATGCCAAACACCAATTGAAATGGTGTGGCCTTGTTCAATCTCTTATAGGTTGTCTATATGCCCATAGTATGGGTTGAGACTTTTCATCCCAATCTTGTCTCCCAACATCACAAATCTTGGTCAACATGTGACTTAGTATCTTGTTAAATGCCTCATGGTTCCATTAGCTTGAGGGTGATAAGGGGTAGTCTTGTGATGAGCCACCATGAACTCTGCCAACAAAATCTTGACTGTCTCATTCAAAAATGTGTACCCTATCACTAGTCAAGCTCAATGGACACCCATACTACTGATTATATTTTCCCATAGGAATCTTGCCATTGTGGTTTTTGTGTAATCCTTCGTAGGTGCTACCTCCCCACCATGTTAAGTAATCAATACAAGTAATGATATAGCGTGAACCATTCCTTCATGTAGGTGAAATAGGTCCTATAAAATCAATCACCCACTTCTCAAATGGTTCATGCTAGCTATCGGCCTCAAGGGAATTTCATCTCTTCTTCCTGGCTTGCCAAGGCATTGGAAATGATCACAGGCCTTGTAAAAACTTGATACAATCTTGGTAAATGCTTTCCCACCAGAGACTGCTAGTAAAATCTTCCATGTGGTGGCATTTCCTGCATAGTTTCCTCCTGCAATTCCACCATGTGCTTCCTCCATGATTGCTAGTGTGCTCATGCTCTAACACACACCACACGCAAGATCTCATCATGACCTAACTTGTATAAGTCTCCACCAATTAACATGTAGGGTGTGACATGTATAGCTAATTATTTTCTCTCAAAGTCTTCATTCCTTCGGTGCCATACCTATTTTGAGAAACACAACAATATCCTCTAATTTAGAGGGGTGCACCACAATCTAAATAGTTGTGCATCTGGCATTGTATCCTCAATGCTCTGTGCATCCTCCCTTGAGTTGATCCTTGATAAATGGTCAAGGTCCTAGGTTACTTTTACCGGTTTTACAACAACCATAAACTCAAACTCTTGAAATAATAGGACCCACCTACATATATGCACCCTTGTAAAATGGGCTTGTTTACCAAGTACTTCAATGCCATGTGGTCCATGTAGAATATAAAGGGTGTTGCCAGTCAGATACTGCCTAAATTTGTGTAGTGTAGATCATCGACAATGCCTCACGTGCTAGTAGTAGTATAGTTTTGCTTCTTGGTGTCAACTTCCTGCTTTACAAAACAAAGAGGGTGATCAACAGTCCCTCACCAGGTTGTGCCAACACTGCTCCAATTTCCATCCCTGAGGCATCAACATGTACATGGAATGGCTTATCCCAGGAAGGAAAGTGTAATATGGGCGTAGTGATAAGCCTATTCTTCAATGTATCAAAATGCCATCTATGTTGCACTTCTCCCTAATGAAATGTACTTTTGTGCTTCAACAATCCCTCCAATGGTGTGGTGATCTTGGCATATCCCTTAATAAATTTTTGGTAGTACCCCATATGCCCAAGGAATCCATGCACCATGCTGCTCTGGTTGCTGGTAGGTTCCCCAATCCCATAATAATGACAACTTTGGTAGGATCCACCAGCAAGCCTTCCTTACATATGATATGCCCCAACAGGGTTCCAAAAGGAGTAGTGAAAACACATTTCTTAATGTTGAGAGATATACTCAACTATCGGCATCTCTCAAACATCAACCGTAGATTGTCACAATGGTCTTTTACTAGTCCATAAACCATCCAATCATCAAGGTAGACTTGAAGAAACTTATGGATGAAGTCTGAAATGCCTGAACCACAATGCATGAAAACACATAGTAGGCATGTTCTTTAGTCCAAAAGGCATGACCATGTAGGAAAAAATTCCCCATTTAGTGGTGAAAGTTTTCTTTTCTTGGTCCTCCTTTGTAATTCTAACATGATGATATCCTGAGAATCCATTTGTGAAAGAATAGATCTCATGCCTGACTACTCCTTCCAGGATCTCCTCGGTGAAGGGGTTGGAAAAGGGTCAATGACACATACCACATTCAAATCCTATAATCACACAAATCCTTATCCTCCCATCCTTCTTAATGTTGATGACCATTGGAATTATCCATTCTGATTCTTCAACAACCTCAATGATGCTTGATGTGATCATCTTTTCAATCTCCTCCTTGACCTTGACGCGTAGATTAGATTCATTTGGTATGGTCTCTTCCGAATTGGGTGCACCCTCCTTCATTTGATCCACATCTCTCTAAAGAGTGGTGAACTCCCTTAAGCTCATGGTACCCACATGGAAACAAATCTTGAAATTCATGCAACAGATCAATAATCTTTGAAACCTCCCTTTCTAACTAGTAATCCCCAATAGTAGCCTCCTTAGGTTCGTCTCCGAACCAATGTTAACCTTCTTAGTTTTAGGGGTTCATGGTAGTGTAGTGTGCTTGCTCATCAGCACTATCCATTACCTCACATACCCATAGTATGGTTAACATCCAAGTTCTCCACTTCTTCACCATCGATCACATAGACCAACTTCCCTTTCTCTTTTTCCATGCAAAGCATGCTCAAGTTGTATTTCCTTTGGCTCTTCCTCATTGAAGTGCATGCTTCCAAGTCAGGTTCTCCCAAAAATTCAGTATTCTATCCTCCTCATGGCACTATCCCCATAGTTAGGTGCTTAACAACCTATGCCTCATTCACCAATGGCTTAGTACTTTGATACTCAAAGGTTTGAATCAAGTCATTTGTCAACTCCTGCTAGTTTCCTGTCTGATGGCATAGTTCGAATGAATGTACCATGCATGCACACACAACCTTGTAAGGTGGAGTAAAGCTTATGCACCCATAAATATGGAGGAAAGGCTTCCATGCCTTCCATCCAGGCCTTCTCACATGCTGGATGTGAAATGAGGTGGGTTCCTTCCCATGATAGTCTTGTATAGTAGTAGGTGCATTGCTTTGGAGAAACCTAATAGAGAATGTGATTCTCACCTCACACCACTCTAGAAGGTTATCGTGATGGGTCACCCACCAAATGTGTTGTGGTCCGAGAAAATTATAGCTAAACATCCTTCTCCTTTTGATCTCACATCTCCACTGGGTCTCCATTGCTCTCGTAGGAAAACATCAGGTTGGCTCCCCAGTGTAACTTGGCAACTATTTTCCTCCAGGGCACTGACTGAGTGCATGTGCCTTTGTTACTCTCATCACAGAGCCTCTTAACTACCTTCCGACTAACTCATATGTCTCTGTGTGCCCAATTTTCACATGCCACACTAGTGGTATCACTTATAGATTGAGTGTCTTCCCACTGAATAACTCCTTTTGTTGGATGCACAACCTCAGGGTCTCTTTGATAGTGTGCACACATAGATTTTGTCTAGGTCTCCTTCTCCCAAGGGCTCAGTATAGGGTGTTGAATTTCCATCTGTCAAAGGGATGATAACACATGTTCCTCCTTGTTCTCAAAACTTATATATCCCTTATTGAAATGTAAGTCAACATTGTTCTTATAGCACTAGGGTGCCCAAGTAATGCTTTGGAAAGTTTATCTACCTCAGCAAGCACCAAGACTTTGAAGTCTCCAAGTGAATTTCACCCCTTGGATAGTGATAACAACATCCTTTAAAACACCAATGGGCATTTCCTTTGTCTTGTTAGCCATATACAACACATTTGAGGATGGTTGTAATGGGGGCCTTCCCATTTGATTCCATGCATCTAAAGTGAGAACATTAACTTCATGCCCATGTCAATCAGAATATTTCTCAGGAGCCATCCATCAACTACTGCATTCAAGGTAATCTCCTTATCATAGTCAATGTTGTGAGGAGGAAGGTTAGCATGCAAGACTGTCACATGCTCTCCTCCAGTGCGTGTGGTACTTTCTCCCATAGCCATTCTCCTAGCAAAGGGATGATATTCTCTTGCCTCAGCATTTTACATACCTCCCTGACTTCATCTAGATCCTTTTGTGGAGCCTCAACACTTTTCTTTTTCTCTAACTATCATGATTTCTCCTTTAGGCATTGGATCTCTCCTTGTAGGCTTTGAATCACATCCATGGTTTCTGATAGACTTCTTTTTGATGAGAAGGGTCTGGATACTTCCCATGCACCACCTCTTCTCTAGTAACTAGTGGTTCTTCTTTGGTATCTCCTTAGCGTGCATGTAGCCTCAGCTCGCGTTGTCACCAAGTACAGGTTCCAACTCGACTCATGCGCCACCCTTGGCATCCATTGTGAGTTGTCTTTCTTCATGCTTACCATCCCAGTGCCTTTTCCTTCCAGTTGTTGTTGGCTCATGTGTTCAAATAATTCTAGGCACTCCTCATACTTGTGCTTCTTTCCACACCAAGAGCATTGTAACAGATTGGGGCATTCATGCTTATAGTGTTTGTAGACCCACAGTTGTAACAAGTTCCATGTGGGAACTCACTTCTTCCACCTCCGTGGTTTCCATGACCTCTAAATCCTCCACAAAATCCTCTTCCATGACTCCCTCCATCATGTGCCCTTCATAATGATGGCCCTCATCCTTGGAACTACTTGTAATACTAGTCTGGTGCACACCAAGTATCAATGACATCATGTATTTGGTCAATCAATCTACAATCCTTGGTGTCATGAGTAGTAGAGGTGTAAATTTTGCAATAGCAAGACACATTCTTATGGATCATGTGCTGTAGTAGTGGACACCTACTTGCATCATGATCTCCATGGAAAATCTCACAGTCCACCATTATGGCATGAACCGATCTTGAGGAAATTTTCCTTTGTATGACCCTCTACTTCACAATCCATACACCATAACCCGTTGTGAGTCTCATGAGCCGAGTTCATGAGATAATTTCTCCAGCTTGCTTTTTCCATTATAGAAATTTGGGCTTCTAGGAATGGACTAATTCCTATATCAATGCTTCCTACTACCTCAAGCATGCAAGGAAGCCTCCAAGGCCTCTGTGGATTTGTGAAAGTCTTATGTGAAATCACCCTCCTGAATGGTGTGATCAGTCCTCGATGAAACCATTGAGCATGTTGCGAAGGGTGAATGTCATAAGATAACTTGGATAGGAGAGTCTTGAAATGTGTGTCATACTCCCCACACTCTCCATTCCTTGTTGAATCTCCTTCAACATGTTGATGCTTTTCTATTCAAACTTAGGTATGTGGAACTCTACCAAAAAGGCATTTACATGAGCAATGTAATCCACCACTGTCTGGTGTGGGTCATACTTCTTGTACCAGCTATGTGCATGTCCTTGCAACATGGTTACAAAATGAATTTCTTTCCACTTAGGAAGTGATTCCCTTTCACGTGCCATAGTAACTCACACTTGTGTACATGTTCCATGACATCCTCAACACCCTTGTAATAGGTAAGTGGAGTGACATCTCATAAAACACCTGTTGATGGTGTTGTGGACCTTTTCCACTAGATCAGGACCTTGATTCCCTCTCGGTGTTACCTCCACCACCAGACCCACTAGATCCACTAGTGCTCAACTCCTCTAGATCCACTAGATCCTCCTGTCATAGGTAAGGGCCTAACAGTTGTTGCCCTGTGTCCCCACCATCGTGCTAAACTATGCACCGATAGTTTGTGATACTAAACCACTCCCAGATGTGTTTCCCATGCCACTCCTAGATGTGATACTCAAACCTTGTGATCCCACACCTTGCCCAAATGTTGTGTTAGAAAAATATACCCCAAACATAGGAAATGAATGTGCATCCATAGATGTACCAAATGAAAAATTATACCTCTAGGTGTCGTTTCGACTACTAATACCGATACCAACTGGATTATCAAAACTTATCTCAGGAACTAGAAAACTAAGTGCAAGGGTCTGGTCACCATGTGGGTTAAGATGTGCACCTATGGCTCTCCTCCTTTCTTCATATGATGAGCTCTCTCTCAGAAGCCGAGGGGTTTCTCTTCCATGCTTGCCAAGATGGGGTAGCTCTAGACTGCTCAGGTTCCATGTCCTCCACGTGAACCTCAAATCCTTCCCCAACGTCTACCTCCATAAATCCATCACTCATGTAGCTTTCACATTGTCTTTTCAACTCCTCTCTCCGAGCTTCATTATACTTGAGCCACCTCTCCTCTCTCTCCATTTTTACCACAAGGTCCTGCCATCCTCTCTACCACACCATGCTTAGCTTTCATGCCCCTGTGCCTAGTAGGAGTTTAGCCAGCCATGGGAAAGGCTTCCAAACTCAAAGTAATGACCAAGATCTTGATAGCCAGTGGAATAACACACAAGAATGATCCTCTAGGCTCCCTCAAGAATTCAAACTCAACAATCTCTGGGAAATAATATGTAGAAATAGCATATTCAGGGTATAACTAGTCAACACTCTACTCCACCTAGTGATCAACAACATGGGTCCAGGTTAGATCGACATCATGCAACCTGTTGATATTCCTCCTAGGTCCAAACATGAGGTCTATAGTACCAACTTTTCCTTGATGCATATGTTGATAGCCATTCATACAACTCTATTGGGAAACAACAGAAGAATGTCTCATAGAGTTCGTGATATAGGTTCTCCTCCACCCATTTTCATGCATCAAACTCAGATCAGTACTAAACCTCTGAGAAAACTCATCCTCATGATTTTAAGCCTAGGTCTCGACACTATCCAAGGTCGACCACTCGTCATCACACATCATTCTCACAAACAAATTTGAAAAGAGGTCTCGACAACAGAACCAAAATGTAGTCTCTATTTACCTCTTTGCTTCGTCAATCAACCCCCCAAATGCGTGTTGGACACATCATCAGACTAGTCAGAAGCTCACCAGGGAGGCGCGCGGTAGCTTGAGCCCCTCCTTTATGTGAGCTTCATGAGAATTTTCTTCCTTAATAAGGGGGTGTTTACAAAATAGAGAATGAACACACCCATTCTTGAAAACTAGATTTAAGCACTAACTCCTAATCTAATGCACTAGAACATAGGATAACATGATCATATTACAATGGAAGTAGAACTAAATCATGATTATCATCAAGAAAACTAGTAATACACCCATGAACATAAAAGGAAATGTACAGATCAAGATCCATCACATAAGTGCTTCAGAATCACTTCATTATATTCATTAGCCAAAGTACAAGTAGCCAAGATTACATCAAAAGAGTTCCATGTATGAAGATATTTATAGTAGTAGAGCTTTGACACATTATAGAGCTCACCATCACACATTACACATTTTTACTAACTATCTTCTCTTCTCTTCCTCATACTCACACACACACCTCTCTCTCTCGTAAAACCATACATAAGAGGAACTCTCAAGGAATCTCCTCTTAACCGCTCATCATTACATGAGAAATCTGAAGGAATCTTTCATGATTTCCCTACCACTACCCAAGAACATGCCAAATGTCATCATGCATGTTTCCCTAATCTAAAGTGTCCTTAGCATGCATGTTCTAGCTAATCCATAACAAACTCGGCTCCTTATCCTTTCATGATAACCATATTGATGCCCTGGAATATCCTTTCCTTGAGTTGCAAGTCTCCATAGCTTATCCATATCTGTATCTGGTCACTTTTTCATTCATTCCCTAAATGCATCCTTTCCATGTTGTCCAAAACTCACTAAGTCCCGAATCCATCCTTCCTGGGTGCGAGCCTTCGCACATCTCCAAGAACTACTTGCGCGTGCCTTTGCCCTACTTCCACGCACCACCAAGCTTCGCGCCTTAGGTACTTAGTTAATTTAGGGGTCTAACAAGACTCTTCAAATAGGAAAATTTAGAATCCTTTGCTCATCCATCCCTTAGCCCTATAATGAAGTTGCAAAAATGGTGGTCTGTTATGTCACCTTGGAAGGAATATTCTCGACACTTCCCTTGCATCATCTTGTCCTACTGAATCACTTTCACCATGCATACAAGGTGAGCTTCCCTTTTTATATCTTGCACTCTCTTGAAAATTCTATTAAGGAGGTTCAAGCCCACACACGTGTCCTTCCCCTGCACCAAGGGGTTATCTTCCTACTACATCACTATTTACTTGATGTCGTTCTTTAGTGACCTCGCCCCTTCTCTGCTCTCCCTCCCCCTCAACAACCAAGAACTAGGTCTAATAACCTTAATGTACGCAGATCCCTTTACGATCCCCCTGCTAAGCACATTCTTAGCAGTAGTTCTAAAGGTAAAGACACTATAGGAGCAAAGAGGTCGCTAAAAATTTGGCAAGATCCTCATCCCCCTTCTGGCTTGGGTGCAATGAGCGTGAGGTCAAACACCATGTTGAGACTCTTAAAGAAATTGAAGAGAATGTGGATCTGCTGATCAAGGAAGGCCTTAAAACTAGTGTGGATTCTTCTATTCTCTCCAACTTGGAGAATAATCTGGGAAATCTCTCTACTCACTGCTTAGAACTGGAGGATAAAGTTGTTCATTTGGAAGAAATGTAGTCTAACCATCTTACTAAACATAGGGCAATGTTGGATTATATTCATGTCAATGTTAAATAGGTTTGTGATGTGTGCGAAGTCTGGAGACCGCTTGAAAGATTGGTAAGCTTAAGAAGAAAGTACTCAAAGAAGGACATCGGGACCCGATCATCGAAACTATAACTAATCTTTACAAAAGCCTGAATATTTGTTTAAAAGTATATGACAAATCACTCATTTAGTCTACTTTGTTGTCCTTTTGTTGTATTTGTCTGCTTTATTTTGCTATTTTTATGCTCGGTTTCGTTGTTTTGTGCTAGTTCTCGGCTCCTTGAAAGGCGAGATATTTTGCCTTAGATTACTATATGTTTATCTTGCTTTTGGGTTTTTTTTTTTGGGTGTGGCCTCCATGTATAAAAAAACCACTTCATGTTATTGTCTCATCGGCTTTTGAGCCCTTTTGTACTATAGGGTATGGTCCTTCAAAAGCATTTACCAATAGTAAAAAATGAGCTATGAATTTAATCCATTATAGGAGCAACTTGCAGCTAGATTGGGTGAAAGAACATCTTTAGACTGAGGTGGGGAAGAGGGTCTCCTTGGTAAGGTGGTAAATAACACGTATGAGTGACATGTGATCATATAAAAGTAATTTTTATTACACGAGAGCCGTTCCCTATGAGAAGGCCTTTCTCATTTTCTCAAAAAAAAAAAAAAAAAAACAGAAAAATGGGGCGAGAGATGTGTAGCATGCACCTCCTACTCCTACCGCCGCCTCCTCGATCCATAATACTCTTCGTTTCCTGTTGCACATCGCGACGTCTGTTGTTTGAATCTCTGACCCTACAACTATCTAATTCAGGCATAAAATGGTTCGTCTTGATCCAGCCGAAAATGGTTAATATATAAGTTTTGTTGGCGTTATGCAGAAGGTGTGGAGAAGCTACTAAATCATTACTTTATTTATTGAAGTTTTGCATTCACACATATCACAACAAAAGTATGACCTGCATAATACAATGCAATTTTCATCATTTGAGGAAACCGAATTCAATGTGTTTGGGTTTAAAGTCTTCGTACATTATTGTTTTATTAAAATCGTAACGATCCATTGAGAGCGGGAAATGCAACAGGAGGAGGCACATAAATTGTGGTTTTTTCATGAGAGATAAGAAATTTATATGATTCAAATGCATTGGTTTTAACGTATTGTATTTGTTGTTTAAAGCATCTTTGAATACGTGGTTGATTTGTAAGTCGATTAAAAGGTTTTTTTCCTTTTTTATTTATTTTGTAGGCATTTTAATACACTTGTGTCGTGACAGTTGGATGATAAGAAAGATAAAGGACAATTATATCAAAGTTGTTATTGTTTTTGAGTTTGGGTTTTGTATATACACTTATTAGAATGTATATGGGTGGAAGCTTGTTAAGGCTAACGAATTTAAGTAAATCAATGGTGATGTTTATATGTCGCTAGAGACTAGTGCCTTGAATGGACTATCACACTGCGATCTACATCTCGCCATAAAATTGTGATCTTGTACCTCGAAAATGGTGTTTAAATGTTACGAGTGCATGTGGCACAAGTGCTCATAAGTAGAAGAAGCAAAATCAATACAACTAGACATTACACCCGAATGAAGTGCCTCCTAATCCTTAATCTTCTCCTTCTTCTTCTGCATACAACTAGGAAAATAATAGCATGCAAAGAGTTTGCTCTTAGAGACCATTGAATCCACTCCGGATATTAGGGTTACGAGATCCTAATGAAATCAAAAATATCAATGATGTTAAGCTTATTGATTTTGAACAAATATAATTTAATTTCTTGTGGTTCAATAGTGTATATTATAGTTTAAAAGATGTTACCTAGCGAGTCATATATCAAAATTTTAATTCTAAGAGATACTAATAAAGAAGGGATGGGGTAAGGATTGTGCACTAATGAATTTAGTGGAATGGAACCCCTTATTTCTTGGTAGTCAAATTTAAGAATAATATACAACTAATTCTTATAATTTTTAACTCAATCATTTTTTAATATATATAAATTGTGAAACTAACAAATATCAATAATATTAGTTAATAATTTTTTAATAATATAATATCTATAAATAATTACATGAAGGCATATACATAGTTAGAATGTATATGGGTGAGGCTTTCAAGGCGATGGATTTGGTCAAATGACGATGTAGAGGGAGGATGCGTACATGTGTTTGAAATCCAATGCTTATGTGTCGGCTGCAGATGGTTCCTTGAACAAAGCTGTCACCTTTGCAGTCTACATCTTCCATAGGACTACCGTCATGTACCTCGAGAATGGTGTTGCAGAGGTTACGATTATGGTGTGCGTGGTACGGTGCCCGAAGCAGAAGAAGCAAAATCATTACAACTAGACATTATGCCTAAATGAAGCGCCTCCAAATCCTCAATCTTCTTTTTCTTACGCATACTGACTAAGAAAACAAAGATAGACAATAGTTTCCTCTCGAGACCATTGTACTGCTCGAGATACATATATAGATCCGGATCAATCAATTTATATATAGTAAAATGAGGAGATATCGAGTTATAGATTTATCTATGTGCAGGTCTAATTTAACTCATAATGGTGCTAATTTTAGGATAGCTATTAGCGAGAGCTCTATGCGCCATTCTGAAACTAGTTCCTTGAACAAGCTGTCACACTTCTGACCCACATTTGCCATGGGAATTTGCGTGATCGGGGATCATTTTTGAAAACATTCCCTAAACATCATCCTAAATGGTGTCGGTGCGAGAAGATCATCTCGAGAGATTTCCAACGATTGTAAGAACGTGACAAACGGACATCGGGAGCTCTAGATATGTCGGTCAAAGTTCGGTCAACGGAAAGTCAACTCTAGTCAACTGGTCAATAATGGACCAATCGCGCTGCGACACGTGGCGAAAAGGCAAAAGGGAGTTGTTTGTTGGTTTTGACCACCGGTCTTCGACGAGCGTAAAAAAATAAAGGTGCTCGGGAACAAGAGGCTCAACTTTTATTACGGAGGGGAGCCCGGCCGCCGTGTGGACTAAGGTATTATCGCCGACGTGGTGGGTCCACAAGCCACCACGTGGCTTGCCACCACTCGTCGAATTCACTCGATTTGCCTATCGAGGGTCGACAAGTGGTATTTTATTGCCACATTTCATTTGGAATGTCATTATATTAATTGGGTCGAAATTATATGATCTTGATAAGACCACTTTTCATATTCTACGCCTTATTTCCAAATGCCACGCATATATTTAAAACTTCCCACGCATTAGTTTGAACTGTCCACCATTTAAGGATATCCATGCATAGATCCTATGGATTGGGCGCTAAAACCAAACAATGCGCATCCCCCAAGTCAAGCGCCTATTACATAGGCTTAGGTGGCTTCCTTGCCACTTGAAATGCGCACCCACCTTCTAATTTAAACCATTAGATAAGTCTCCAAGCGCCCAATGTGGGATTTTATTCCCAAAAGGATAAGCCAAAAGACAAGGAGGGGAATGGAACTCGGGTGGGCCGAGTAAAAGGATAGGCACCCAGCCGTCATACCAGGAGGCGCATAAACAATATAAATAGGGTGATATTCTATTTGAATAAAGGAGGTACAGGTCTGTGCAAGAAGCCTAAGGACCAGATTGCAGAGAACTCCATTTTTGAAGGCCGTGCACTCAGATTGGGCATTCGGAGTAAAAAGATGAAATGTAGAGAATTCTGAGATGATTCCAACGATGTAAGGTTTGATATTTTTTGATGATTTTTAACCTGTTTTGGAAGCTTTGAATGCAGATTTTAACAGGGATCTTCAAGACAGCCAGTTGGAAAACACGAATTTCAATGCACTTCTAGTCCGAATTGTGACTTGGTGTAAACATGAAAATTGTTCAGAATTCAGATCTGATCTCAGAAATATGATTTTTTTTCATAGATTGTTTTTAAATCTCCATTTGTAGGTGTTTTTCTAACACAGTTGCAGGGAGATCACATTGTGAAAACACTGTAGGAGCCATGGATCGTTCTTGGGGACAGGTTTTGCTATTTTTCAGAGTTTTGGGACATTGATCAGCTCATTTGCAGGTTTGATTCATTATTGATTGTTTTAAGAGTTATTATACTTGCATTTCAATATTATTAATGGATCGGTTCAATCGAACCCGGGGGACGTAGGAATTCGAACCCGTAAACAATCTCTTTTGTTATCGAGTCTTTTAGTTTTTACGATTATTTATTTGCTATACAAGTTTTCCGCACTTCTATGGATGCAAAATAATCAGAATTTAATCAATTTGTGGATTCAAGAATACTTAAAATTGGTTAAGAAAATCACGATCTTTGGAAACTTATAAAGTGATAAAAATACACATCACGTTTTCAGATCAAGTTTGGTATCGGAAGCTTGAGTTAGATTGCGGATTAGCTTCTAATTGTGTTTGGCTTGATTTCATATTGATTTCAGTTTTTAGTGTGCAGACATTTTGGGGCTTGTTAATCTTCTTTTGCAGTGTGCAATTTTGGAAGTACTGAGGTTGTGTTTGCGAGGCAGCGGGAATCATGGGAAAGTCATCCAAACAAGAGCAAGCTGGATGAGCTTGAAGCCATAAACCGTCAACTCAAGAAGAAAAATCTTTCTTGAGAGCTAATTTTTATTCCTTAGAAGAGGAAATCATGCGGTTAAAATCTGAGCCACAATCCTCTATAACCAAGAAAGAGGAGTATGTCAACAAGATGCTTGAAGAGAGCAAGAAGTTGATGGGCTTTGTTAAAGAGTTGCAGGAAGAAATACGAGACCAAGGATGCCCTCTTGGAAAAGCTGCAACAAGGTGAACACAAGAAGGAAATGCCTTCCAAATCAGATGCAGGTACTATGACAGAAGAATGCACTGTAAGTTGTTCACATTTTAATTCTTCCTCTCATTCAGTTTCAGATATTCCTTTGGGTCAGTTTGAAAAACACACTAAGGGAATTGGGTCTAAGCTAATGGTTAAGATGGGATTTAACGGAATAGGCCTTGGTAAAAATGGACAAGGTGATGCTAACCCAATACAGGTAGAGGATCAGCCTCGGTTTGCAGGTTTGGGCTATTCTAGTGGGAAAATGGAAATTGGAGAAAGTTCCAAAGCAGTTGAAGGAAGACAAGCTTCCAACAGCCAAGGATCTACACCACTAGAATTGCAGGATTCCGCCATCAGGAGGAACAATGAAAGGTGTAAGAAAACAGGTAAAAGAGGTAATCAGATTCCACCTCCTTCCACTTACACTAAAAATAGCACTAAGGGAAAATCAAATCCTAAAACTTCTAATACACTCTTTCAGTTGGAACAATATAGCTTTGGTAGACAGAAATATGCTTTCCCTTGCACATTTTGTGAAGGTACTAATCATTCTGTTGCATATTGTTGGAAGAGGAAAAATTTGATTAAGAAGTTAACGCCTTTTGTGAATGATAAGGCAGGTGCTAAAGACCAATCTCACCAAGGAAAGGCGAGAAATGGCAAGAAGGTTACCTCTCCTAAACAGGGGAATCATTCTCGTAGACAGAGTTCTAAGAATGGTAAAATGGGTAAGACTCCTAAAAACAGGGAAGTTAAATTTTGTTCCCATTGTAATAGGATTGGTCATGATGTTAAGGTTTGTTGGTTTGTTCCTAAACAACAAAATTGGAAAGTTGTTAAAAAGAACAATATTGTAAAACCAACGATCTTAAACCTAACTAAAACTCATTGTGGTGCGAGGAGGTAAAACAACCAAAACGGAAAAACCCAAGTGATTGGTTGGGAAAAACACTCCTTAACTTTATATTTGCACTATAGTAAATTGTTGATAGTAGGCAAGCAAATTGTTTTTCAGAGCTATATTTTAGGGATTCCTGTTGATTGATAAGGATTCATTCCTAAGTTGATATTTAAGCTTTGAAAATAAATGGAAACACTGAAGAGAAGATTTGAGTGATAGGTTCATCATACTCATGTTTTGTTTTCTCATATTGGTTGGTAGTTCCATTGTTGAAAACACTATGCAGGGATAGGCATCAGTAGCATGTCTAAATTTGAAACTTGCAGTTGTAATCAGCATAATCACAAAGTGTCAGTTGAACACTAGCTTCCATTATAGATGGGTGTTATTATCGACTTATTATTTGTGATATAGTGTGTTTTGGCATATTCATGTTGATTGAGTTATTGAATATAGCTATTTTTGGGCATTGATAGTCTATTATATTCGATAGTGAATACTTGCGGTTATTCTGATTTCAGAGAGGGCGGTGGGCACTAGCCTAATTGTGGGCAGTTTAGATGTCTTGTATATTGATCTATGTTATGGAATTGTAATTTTTGGTAATCGGCCGTATCACAAAGTGACATTGAACACTAGCTTTCCGTAATAGAATGGGTGTTATTATACAGTCGATTATTTGTGATGGCATTACGATGGGGTATGGCGAGTTCACGGTTGTGCGTAGAGTTGTGGGGTTGCGGCGTTTGATTGAACACTAGCTTAATTGGGTGTTATTATCTGATCGGTTATGTGACTAGCTAATCAACTATTTGCGTTTATTTAACCTATAATGTTATTTTGGGTTCTTGTATGTGTTTGTGCAATGCGGGAAGAGATAGCATGTTTTTGTGGGTTGATACATGACTTTTTGTGGACAAAAGTCTTTCTCGGTGGGGAGGTGTGATCGGGGATCATTTTTAAAAACATTCCCTAAACATCCCTAAATGGTGTCAATGCAGAAGATCATCTCGAGAGCTTTCCAACGACTATAAGAACATGACAAACGGACATCGGGAGCTCTAGATATGTCGGTCAACGGAAAGTCAACTCTAGTCAACTGGTCAATAATGGACCAATCGCACTGCGACATGTGGCGAAAAGGCAAAAGGGAGTTGTTTGTTGGTTTTCGACCACCGGTCTTCGACGAGCGTAAAAAAAAATAAAGGTGCTCGGGAACAAGAGGCTCAACTTTTATTACGGAGGGGAGCCCGGCCGCCGTGTGGACTAAGGTATTATTGCCGACGTGGTGGGTCCACAAGCCACCACGTGGCTTGCCACCACTCGTCGAATTCGCTCGATTTGCCTATCGAGGGTCGACAAGTGGTATTTTATTGCCACATTTCATTTGGAATGTCATTATATTAATTGGGTCGAAATTATATGATCTTGATAAGACCACTTTTCATATTCTACGCCTTATTTCCAAATGCCACGCATATATTTAAAACTTCCCACGCATTAGTTTGAACTGTCCACCATTTAAGGATATCCATGCATAGATCCTATGGATTGGGCGCTAAAACCAAACAATGCGCATCCCCCAAGTCAAGCACCTATCACATAGGCTTAGGTGGCTTCCTTGCCACTTGAAATGCGCACCCACCTTCTAATTTAAACCATTAGATAAGTCTCCAAGCGCCCAATGTGGGATTTTATTCCCAAAAGGATAAGCCAAAAGACAAGGAGGGGAATGGAACTCGGGTGGGCCGAGTAAAAGGATAGCGCCCAGCCGTCATACCAGGAGGCGCATAAACAATATAAATAGGGTGATATTCTATTTGAATAGGAGGAGGTACAGGTCTGTGCAAGAAGCCTAAGGACCAGATTGCAGAGAACTCCATTTTTGAAGGCCGTGCACTCAGATTGGGCATTGGAGTAAAAAGATGAAATGTAGAGAATTCTGAGACAATTCCAACGATGTAAGGTTTGATCTTTTTTGATGATTTTTAACCTGTTTTTGGAAGCTTTGAATGCAGATTTTAACGAGGGATCTTCAAGACGGCCGGTTGGAAAACACGAATTCCAATGCACTTCTAGTCGAATTGTGACTTGGTGTAAACATGATAATTGTTCAGAATTCAGATCTGATCTCAGAAATATGATTTTTTTCATAGATTGTTTTTAAATCTCCATTTGTAGGTGTTTTTCTAACACAGTTGCAGGGAGATCACATTGTGAAAACACTGTAGGAGCCATGGATCGTTCTTGGGACAGTTTCTGCTATTTTTCAGAGTTCTGGGGACATTGATCAGCTCATTTGCAGGTTGTGATTCATTATTGATTGTTTGTAAGAGTTATTGTACTTGCATTTCAATATTATTAATGGATCGGTTCAATCTGAACCCGGGGACGTAGGAATTCCGAACCCCGTAAACAATCTCTTTTGTTATCTGAGTCTTTTCAGTTTTTCTGATTATTTATTTGCTATACAAGTTTTCCGCACTTCTATGGATGCAAAATAATCAGAATTTAATCAATTTGTGGATTCAAGAATACTTAAAATTGGTTAAGAAAATCACGATCTTTGGAAACTTATAAAGTGATAAAAATACACATCACGTTTTGGATCAGTTGCCATTGTGTACCTTGAGAATGGTGATGCAAAGGTTATAGTGCACATGGCATAGGTGCCCCAAAGCGAGAAAGAAGCAAAATCATTACAACTAGACATTACGCCCGAATGAAGCACCTCCTAATCCTCATAGTTGTTCTTCTTTTGTATCAACTAAGAAAAAAAAAATTGTAAGCGGTAGTTTCCTCTCGAGACCATTGAACCACTCAAGATATAGATATAGAACTAGATCAATCAATTTATATATAGTAAAATGAGGAGATATTAGGGTTATAGATTTATCTCCCTGTGCAGGTCTAATTTAACCCATAATGGTGTTGATTTTAGGATGGCTATTAGCAAGATCTCTATTTAGCACAATTCCCCATAACTTTTTGTTTATTTATTTAATTTAATTATCGTTGTAACTATCTAATTACTACTAAATTTACAACATTAACTTGGGTTTCAACATGGTTAATGCCTCTGGATCTCAAATAAAGTGCTTTTATTAGTATGCAAGGAAAATGACAAGTCTGAAAGGCCACTTAGGATGTGTCACTCTCCATGTTCGATTTGGGTTTTGAAGAGAGATTAACGTGGTTGGTGGATTTGTTTGAAATGGTTATATTTTTCCCACTCAACTTTAATTTTCCTATTAAATAGATGGAGAAACAAACAACAAATACGATACTTTTGAAGCTATACGATTCATATCATATCTTTTCAACTGCAATCTTATCAATCTAAGGAATATCTATATCGAATTCCCTTAAATATAAATTTAAAATGTGTCCTTACTCTGCAAACCGTAAATTTCCTACATTAAACTTATCCTATTAAGAAAAAATTGATAAGTGTGTACAAGGTGAGGATAAATCTAAAATATCTATACCCTGCAAACCCCAAGATTAAAAGCTTGACTTGCATGCCAACTCATCCTCTCAAGACATGGAGAAATTTTTGAAAGTGCTCGAAACCTTAAGAATCCCAATCGTTGATGCATGAATACACATGGTGAAATATTAGTCGGTCATTCCACAAACATTCATAGATTAAAGGGATGGAGATTTTAAAAAGTGACTATTGAACCATTCCAATAAATATCATTCAATTGGGTTTTGACCATGGAACGTATATATATTTTCCATTTCTTATTTTGTCACCTTTAAGTGAAAATTACACTCACGTGCATAATGTTGACTCGATTATCAATGATTTTTCACACTTCATCTATTTCCCTGCACTTACTCGAGCTTTGTATTATAAAGGGTGCCTATAAAGTGCTCCAAGAAACAAGGATTTCAATTGGGTTTCAAACTTGAAACCTGTTGGCTTTTTCCCACTATTTATTTTGTCTCTTTTAAGTATAAATTGCGCTCACAAGAAAAAGGAACATAGATAACCGATATTATCAGGGTCTTACAATTTGACTGTGGAAAATGTGTGATACATGCATATCCGTTGAATCTCAAACATGGAACCTTTTCAAATTTCCCCATTTTTAGTTTGTTCTCTTCAAATGCATATTGCAACGCCGTGAAAAATCCCTGTAAGATAGAGATAATACACTGGAACTCAATGTCCCCTCCCTCCATTTAACCATTTCTTAATAACCCCTCATCCTTTTCATCTTTTTCACTTCCTCATTTTTTCATTTTTCACTCCATCCCCTTCGATATTTACATCGTACATTTCATGGAATATATCAACAAAAGTGGAAGTAATAGTGTAGAAAGGGACCCTAAGAATGAGGGGAAGTAGTAAATCCTAAAAATAAGGGGCAATGTTTATAAGTTTGTGATGGCACATGTTATGAACATACTTTTCCAAGTTCTCTATGTGGTTTCAATCAATCATTGGGAAATTGGACAATTGGACCTTCTCATAGATTGTGGGGATAGCTTTAATAAATGGAATTATTGTTTTGATTATGGTTCACAAGAAGGAACAACTTGAAACATTGAACCAAAATATTTGACATGTTTCAAATCTATGAACTGTGAAAGCGTAAAATCTCTTATATTTATTTATAAAATAAAAATCTTAAATTATATAAAAAAGGAAAGAGGCTTGCAACTCCTAAATTTGACATTAAACTTTGCCAATGTGTAATTACTAATTATGATAAGTACTTGGGTGTACAAGATTATACTGGATTGAATGTCATGGTAAAATTGAAAATTGAAATTCCAAGCCTGTTGAGCAATACCCGAATGTGATTTTTGATTATAATAAGTACTTGGATGTACAAGAATATGTTTCTTTGTACTAAAGTCCTAACAAACATGTTTTGTCTTCCTGTCAGTCTTCAAGGTTGATAAAAATTTGTTTACAGACATGGCTACGATTTCAGTACAGACAGGTTAGTGAATATATACAGCAGTTGTGTGGGGTATCAAATATCAGTGGTTTTAGATGGGGCCAAACATCACCCATATTTCCTAACATGTACAATCTTGGGCATGTAAATATATACATTTAATATATTCATGGATATGAATATATTGCACATCCAATCAAGGGTTTTAGAGGGTAATCATAATAGCCTGAGTAGTGCACGAGGATCTTGAATAGATTCTGCACCATGAAACATAAAACGCTGATTTTACCATATTTATTAATAAAAACCTGATTTTACTTTGCTGATATGATTTTACTAGTAGCATAGAGGCTGCAGAAATGATTCGAGTGATTTACAGCCATAATCTTCTGTTTTATAATTCATTCAATGAATTTGTAATAGTTTTTAATTAAATGTTGCTATTTGTTTATCATTATTGAAATCCCAATGGACTCTTTTGGCAAGGATGTTCAACTCATCGTTTCTATCAAATCAGTATTATTATGAAAAGACAGGATCATCGATGTTTTCTCCTCCAAAATAAGTGCAAGGATGTTCATATATTTTAAAAATGAATAACATATATTGAATATAATTAAACGTTCCATGATATTATTATCCGTTCATTCGGATAACTTTGCAAATAAATCTCACCTCAAATGTTATTGATGGTTGAGTTGCTTGAACAGCTGAAAATATTCCTAATTTTTAATCGATGCTTGTAAGATGTTCCATTACTATTTGGAAGATATATAATAAATGGCTAAGCATTTAGATAAATGGAAAGTGAAAAATGTTTCAAAAGTTTAGCTATTTATACCTAGTAATTATATCAGTAAATTGTGTGATATTGAAGACATTTAATTTTTGGTATGGTATGGGTTATTAGTTTCTTGTTAGCTCTTTTTTTTTGTTTTCTATTTTTTATGGCCATTTCTCTTTTAACACCTTTTTCTACACTTGTTTCTCTCCTATGTAGTCTTTCTTTTCCTCCTGCTTTTCTCTTCTTTCTTTTTTTCCTTATTTTCCTTTTTTTCAAAATTATAGTGGTATGATTGTAGTTGACCTGAATCATAGTATTCCAGTTTTGGTCTATTTTATGGTCTTTTTCAATCCTCATTTTATGTCCCTCGAGGTTTTGGCTCTTTTTTATAAGTATTTCCCATTTATTGCATATTGTCATGTGTCTCAATAAGGTCATAATTATTTGGAATCGTGATATCTATAAATATATTGATGTACGAGTGAATTAAAGACAAATATTGTTATTAGATGATAAGTTTTTAAAAGAAAAAGTTTATTTATTAGACATGAATTCCTATGTCAAAAGCATATTTCAAGTATTTAAAGAAGAGCATCTAATATTTTACTTGTTTCATTAATTGAAAGCGATAACTAGACACTTATATTACACTTCATGGCATCTTGAATTGCTTATACCTATTGACATGTTTCCCAAACTACTCAAACTTCTAGGGCCCTTATAACTATGTAAGGATAGCAATAACCCTCATTAACTCCCCTCGAGTATGTACAAATTTGTGAGGTGGTTTCAATGGAAAGAGAGCAATTTTCTAATTTGTAGTGAATTTTAGAAAAGTGAGAAAGGTTTCGGAACTTTGAAGAAGACGAATAAATGTAGCTAGATTAGTACCTCCCTATCTAAATATTTCCAAAACCGTATTGCTACAATTTTAGTCATGCCAATAAAGGAGTCATATTGTTCATAGTGATTTTCATTGTTCATTTTTCACTTCATTAGGTGGACTTAGTCCACACTATTTATTATTATTGTTATCAATTAAACTATGAAAAAAAAATTATCATTATAAAAAAACAAATTATTCGAATATTTCAAATTTATTGTTTATGTAATATCATAATTTATGCAATTAGATTTGATTTACTGATTTATTTTTTGTTTAGGTTTAGTGGTAATGGTTTTGATTAGTTATCATGCATTGTTAGTGTGAACCCACTTTTTCATATTTATATTTTCGTGAACCAACATTAACTTGCATGTTTTGTTGGTTTATAGAGTTTGTTTTTTCTTTCTTCAATGGTGATACATATGATTTTCTTGGAGGTTGTTATGTTCTACTTGTTCAAAATCTATTTTTCTTTTCACTTTTGTGTTACTTGGTGTTCTTTTAATGATCCATTCCTTAGATGTCATTTTTCAACATTATTGTTCCCTTTGTACATGCTCTTGTGAACATGGAAAAACAAACTTTTACTCAAAAAATCAATTAGTAGATGTGTACCAAAACCTATTGATTCCTTTGTAGAACCTAAGGAAACTCTAACAAAAAGGGATAATATCACTATAAGTACTTGTTTTTGTCTGAAAATTAACGCTTCCTCTATAAATGTATAACCATTCATAATAATTTGTAAAGAAAAATGAAAAAGATTATGATTGTGTAATGCAACTATAAAAAAAAAGAATAGCCAATATAGGAACATCCAGGTTAATCTTACATTGCCAAAAGGAGTCACTGTTAGAAGAACAAAACTCCAATTCCTATGTTGAATGTGACATTGAACTTTGTTAATTTTTAATCATGATAATTACTTGGGTGTACAAGATTATACTAAATTGGGTAAATTTGAAATTCCTTGGCCCGTTGAGCGGAGCCTGAGTGTGTATTTTTAATTAGTATAATACTTGGTGTACAAACATGTTATGTCTTCGGGTCAATCTTCAAGGTTGATAAAATGGTGTTTACTGAATAAGCAGGATATATACAGCCACGATTTTAATACAGACATGACTGAATAAGTAGGATATATACAGCAGGTGTGTGGGGTATCAAATATCAGTGGTTTTAGATGGGGTTACACCTCACTCATATTCCCTAACACATACAGTCTTGGGCATATAAATATATACATTTAATATGTTCTGCAACATTATGAATATGTTGCATATCCAATCAAGGGTATTCTATAATAATCATAATAGTCTGAGTAGTGCACGAAGTTATTGAATAGAATTGGCTTCCCATTCTGCAGCATAAAACATTGATTTTACAATATTTATTATAAATAATAACCTGATTTTACTATTGCTGATATGATTTTATTATTAGAATAGGAGGTGCAGAAATTATTTGAGTGATTTACAGTCATAGTCTTCTGTTGTTTTATTCTTTCAGTGAATTTTTAATATTTTTTTTAATCTTGTTGTTTTATATCATTCTTGAAATCCCGATGCATTTCTTTTTGAAATAATATTCAACCCATCGTTTCTATCAAATCAATATTATTGTGAAAAGACTCAGGATCATCGATGTTTTCTCCAACCAATGATTTTTTATTTTTGTTTATACAAATTAAATTTAATGCTTCTCAGAATTTACTCGATATATATTTTAATAATCAATAACTAATATTGAATATAATTATTTATGTTGTATGATATTATTACCCGTTCTGTTAATTTGAATATAAATCTCACCTCGAATGGTATTGATGATTGAGTTGTTTTCATAGCTGAACATATTCCTAGTATTTAAATATTCACTTTAAGTTTATCTAACTGTCTTGTTATTTATTCTTAAAAATTGCATATTAGAGTAAATTGTGTGATATTGTAGACACCTAATTTTGATATGGTATTCCTATTTGTTATGGAGAATCATATTTATAGTTTATCAATTAGGTTCTTCGCTTTTTTGTGTTTTCTTGACTTTCATTGTGTTTATCTATTCTTTCATCATCATTTTTCTATTTACTCCAATTTCCTATACTTTTCTCTCTCCTCCCTTGTCTAGTTCTTTCTCAAACCCGCTCATCTCTTTTTCCATTGTTTTCCTTTTTTTAGAACTATAATGTGATTCTAGTTGACCAAAATAATAGTATTCTAGTTTTGGTCTAGTTTTTATGGACCCTTTTCAACCCTAATTCTATTTCCTTTCTAGAAATTTCTAAAACCATATTGATACAATTTTGGTCATGTCAATAAAGGAGTATTATGGTTCATGTTGATTTTATTAGGTTTTCTTTACTTCACTAGGTGAAGTACCTATTCCACACTATCTTTTTCTATTATTATCAACTAAATTATGACAAAATGTTTATAATTATAAAACACTATTTATTGTGAGTATTCCGATTTTATTGTTTGTGTGCTATCATTATTTATGCGATAAGGTTTGATTTACTAATTTATCTTTGTTTAGACATAGTTGCAATGTGTTTGACACTTATTGTGTATTGTTTGTGTAGACCCACTTTTCAAATTCACATCTATATATTTTTGTGAACCCACATTAGCTTGCATGTTTTGTTGGCTTACATGGTTATGCATTTTTCTTCATTGGTGATAGTTATGATTTTCTCAAGGGTTGTTGTGTTTTACTCGTTCAAATCCTATTATTCCTATCTTTTGTGTTACACTAAAACCAGTGTTCTTGTAATGGCTCATCCCTTAGATGCAATTTTTCAATATTATGGTTCCCTTTGTACAAGCCTACATGAGCATGGAAAAACAACCTTTTGTATGAGAGAATAAATTAGTATGGGTAAAAGTGTCATGCTCAATGCAAGGTAAGCTAGAAAATTATGGATTGAATCATAGATGCGTACAAAAACCTAATGATCCTTTGTAGAACATAAGAATAACTTAACAAAAGGGATTATGTGACTATATATCTATGTTTTCATGTAGAAATTAATGGTCCTTCTGTTAGTGTATACCCACTCATGATGATCATGGGAAGAAAAATGACAAAGATTATGATTATGTGGTGCAATTATAAGAGTAAAATAAAGATGATTCCATTGATACTATTAAGAATTATTCAATGTACAAAATCTTGTTGATATGTCTATAATAATAAACAAATTGAAAGAATTTTCTATCCAAGATTTTTCTACTCTCTATTATTCTCAAAATTTAATGATAGCAATATAGTCCTCGAGCATCCCGATTTACTAATTATTTTACATTGCCAAAAAGTGTTCTTCTTTAGCTTAAGAGTAAAGGGTTGTGCAACCTTTCGTACCTTTTTGTGACCCTACATAATGTTTTGCATAATCTTATCATTTATAAAGAAGGATTGACATGAAGCATGTAAATTTTTGTACAACTTTGGATTTGAGATCAAGGATCTTTTGTGTGAGGGATGTGCACAATTATTGCACACATATGTTATGAAATTATGAGCCCTATATATATTATGCATTTTTTTGCTATGTGGAATATTTGTTCTTTCATGCACTTCAACATAAAGCAATTTGTTACTAGAATAAATGATGACTAGGAGATCTAATGTGTTCTAATCATAAATAAATGCCCCCATAAGTGATCACATGCTAACCTTGGATAGATTGAATCAATGGTACTTTGATCGAGTTGATGAATTTTTTTCATAGTATCTTTATTTACAATGGATTATTTACTTCTCCACCAGATTCTACAAATAGAGGAAGTAATAAAAATGTACAAATTTTTTCTATAAGTTCTGGAGTGATAAAGGGGTCCAAAAGGGATTTGTAACATAAGAAAAGAACCAATAAAAGAAAATTTTGAGTAATCTAAGAGAATCATGAGGAGGATCCATTTTAGGGAGTTGAGTCTAGTTATGTGTGAATCTTGTGAATCAATAAGCAATACTAGGATCGGGGCCTAAGAGTTGAATTCATTTTTGCTAATTTATGCATCCTTGATGCAAAGTTGTAATACACTTTTCCCAAGTCAGACATATTTTCTTCGTTAATAGGGAATGATTTTATTATTTCTTGTAAGCTACATACTTGATATTTCTTGTGTAAGCTCATTTCTCTCTCAAAGTATATAGACTACGTGGTCTACTTAATCTCTCCATAGAGATCCCTAACCATAACTAGATCATTTTGGAATCAAAGTGGGATTCTAATTCTTGTATATGAGTGAATCTCATTTAAATTCTTTACTTACATGTGAGTGTGGGTAGGAATGCGTTGTGTGGTAGTTGTAGGAATTATCTAACAATTGAGTATTTGGGTAGAAGATGCATGTTATAGTATTTTGCTATCAATTTCTGTGAGAGGAAATTGTGATGGAACATAAGTGGGTAAGTGCACGGAAATGGGGGCCAAAAAGTGGACCAAAAAGTGATTTTGAGATCGTTAATAGGGAATGATTTTATTGTTTCTTGTAAACTACATACTGATATTTCTTGTGTAAGCTCATTTCTCTCTCAAAGTATATAGACTACGTGGTCTACTTAATCTCTCCATAGAGATCCCTAACCATAACTAGATCATTTGGAATCAAAGTGGGATTCTAATTCTTGTATATGAGTGAATCTCATTTAAATTATTTACTTACATGTGAGTGTGGGTAGGAATACGTTGTGTGGTAGTTGTAGGAATTATCTAACAATTGAGTATTTGGGTAGAAAATGCATGTTATAGTATTTTGTTATCAATTTCGTGAGAGGAAATTGTGATGGAACATAAGTGGGTAAGTGCACGGAAATGGGGGCCACCAAAAAGTGGACCAAAATGTGATTTGAGAAAACACGTACATAGTTTGTAAAAGTGTGTTCGCACTTTAGAATGCTATGTTTGGTAATTGAAGAACCTATAACACATAAGTGAAATAATGCATATGTGTTATAGCATGTACGTGTTATAGCTCATACACATTCGTTAGTCTATGTGTAATATATGTGTTTGTTGGAGCTTTGTATTTACAAAAATAAATGTTTAACTATAATATCTTATACTTTAAATTTATTTTAGTAAATATAGTAAATTAGGGCCGATCTGCACCTTATAGAACTAGTCCCATAGCTCCATGAGTCACAATTTAGGAGATAGTTTTTTTATAATCTAATTTGGTCGATACATAGGTATTTATCAGGATTTCATCATTCAGCCTAAATATTTTAGGGTTTAACGATCTGTAGGACATTATGGGTTGCCAAAAGTTCCCTATTTCCCTAAACAATTACAATTATAGAAGAGAACTCCGATAGCTTTCCAACTCCTATTGGAACATGTAAATAGGACATCATATGATCCTAATATCACTCATTAAAGTTCATGGTAAAACTCAATCAACAGAGAAAACGCAGTGCAGAGTACCCTAGCTTGTGCACGAAACCTATTTACGTAATTTGAAGTTGATAGAGGAAAAACTATGATCATGGAAGTTGTTGGTCTAACTCGTCGGTCTTCAACATGCGAGAAAAAAATTGGTTTTCGATAGTGGGGTCCACTTTCATTTCAAAAGGGGGCTCGACTGCCATGGTATATTAATGTAATCTTAATTTTATAAATTACATTATAGTTTTATGCCATATTATGTTGTGTATATTAGTGTTGACATGTGGAAAGACAAGAGCCTTAGTGATGTGGAGATTTTGGATTGATCCACGTGGTGCATCCTCAGGCCACCACGTGGCCTGCCACCTAACTCACCATCCAAGCATCATGGCCAAGTTATTCCCCATATCATGCGAGTTGTTTTAACCAACCAAGCTCATGGGTCTATGCCCGTGACAAACCACGGTGCAAATCACCTTTTCAAGATGGTGAACCACTTCCAAACCAAATCGATTCGGATCAACGGGTTTGTAAGGGAATTCCAACCCAACTCGGCATAGTAACCAACATGGCTAGGGTCATTTCAACTATCCAACTCACCAACACAGTGGTGAGATCGCACAAGTGGTTTTTCCATATATGCAACAAAAAGTAGTGTGGATGTGGCCATAAGCGTTATCCAAAATTCACCCCCGGGTAATTTTGATAACATGCATCAGAATATTCAAGTCCCAGGCACATTGATTGATTCAGAGCAAACATCATGTTTCTGAGGTTCCCTCAGATATTTTTCTAACTCCCCTGGCCGAAGAAGGAAGGAGCAAGCTCTGAGAAAATGCGAAAAAGTTGCAGAAAGGCAAGTAGGTTGATCCAGAAAAATTGTGAAAATTGGCTAAGTCCTGCTCAAGGTCGCCTTTGGGACGTGTGGGACAGAAAGACGCGGATCGGCCGAAAAGCCTCCAGGTGGCCCGCTAAGCATTTGGGACAAGTGGGACAGAAGTACGTGGCGGGCGCGAGAAGCCGATCCGGCCGAAAGAGGAAGAAAATGACTAACTTTGGCCGAGACAGGATTCGGGACAAGAGTACGCAAAGGACCCGAACGGCCGGATCGGCCGAAATGGGAACAAACAGTCCGAAAAGCATTTGGGACATCTGGGACAAAAAGACCCGAACCGGCCGGATCGGCCGAAATGAGCACAAACAGTCCGAAACAAAGTGGGACAAGTGGGACAAAGGTACGCGAACCGGTAGAGTTTGGCCGAAATCAACACAAGGAGCTTTGGGACATCCGGGACAAATGGACGCGACGTGGACGAAGGAGCTGAAAGAGTTGAGAACCAACCAGATCACGACACGTGTCACAAGGAGAAAAAGGTCAAAAAGTCAAAGGGCGAAGTCTCGAGCACTGACCCGAACCAATAAAATTGTGCCACGTGTCCCAGCTAGGGCCCACAAGGAAATTTCAAAAGAAAGCCCGCCGAAAGGCATAGGAGAGAGAATCACGTGACCAATCAGATCCCGCCACGTGTCATCCGGTGGCGAAGCGCGGGAAATATTTCAAAATCCGTTTTGGTACTTTGCGCCCTAAATCTTGGATCGCCATATCTTTTGATCCAGAGCTCGGATTTGCACGTTCTTTATATCAATGGAAAGCTTGTGAGATGCTCTACATGATTCTGGGATCAATCTCGAGTTTTGGTGTAGTCGGAGATAGAAAATCAACAAACGGCTCTCGACGCGCGTGATAATGGCTAGAAGACGCGTTCAACAACCCTGTTTTAATGCTAATGGGTCGCATTCTTCTTCAGCACGGCCAGAAGTGACATTTTAGTGGCCAAATTAATACAAATGGGTCGCATTCTCCTCCAAATCGGTCAAAGTGACAGGGTATGGGTTGGTAAGGTCCTCCATGCTGATTTAATGCATTGGCATTCAATGAGGAATGGGCTTACACATTTTCCCACGTTTCTGTCCCCTGGGCTCGACCCATGCAATGTAAAAAGCCAGATTTGGCTCAAAATTAGAGGTGGTTCATCTTTTCTGCTCTGCCCTCCCTTCTTTTCTTCTCTAGGGTTGAAAATGGAGTTCGAGCCTCCTCCCTTGCTCTGTAATGGTGTTTTTGCCTCTTATTAATGGAATGATGTTCTGTGCAAACTTCAGGAGCAACAAAACATGTTTTGTGATGCATCTGTCCATCCTTGCTCGTTTTCGCTTGTTCTCTTCTTGCCTCTCTTCATTGCAGGTATCTGTGCATGTTCGAATGTTCATTGCAGGTTTGGAGTTGTGTTCATGGAGTTTTGGGACATTTTCTGTGTGAAATCTATCCTTGGGCTTGTGATGCATCTGTCCATCCTTCCCATTGCTCACCTCTCTTTGTCCCATGGCAGTTTTGATAGATGTTCAACATTCTCCTTCTCTGGTGTATCACCGTTTTAGTGTAGGCTTTTGCTATTTTTCCCTTCTCTCTCTCTCTCTGTCTCCTTGGCATGGTTAGATTAGGATTAGATTAGCTTGCCTGCACTGGAATAGCTTGTGGCAGGTAGTTTAGGAGCAGGAACCAGCCTTCTCTGGAGATTCCTCTCTCGGTTTCACAAGTCCCACGCTTGGAGAGAGGTTTCCATGTTGTGCAATCACACTGGATGCCTGAGTGATCAACCTAGAAGCCTGATCTGCATCCAGGGGTGCTGTGATTTTGCACTAACAGTTTTGGCACGCCCGGTGGGACTCTAGAGGTCTTCCACTTCATCTTTTGCAGGTTGGTGTGTTCCTGTGAAGATTTCAGCCTTTGGAGGCACTTGCAAACACATCTGGCGACTCCATCTGATCAGCAACCCATTTCTCTGAGCTTGCAGACCCGTTTCCATCCATTTTCATCCATCTTCTTTCCATCCCTTTCATTCTTTTCCATTCCATGAAGTTGTGCAACCATGACTTCATTTCCATCATGGAACTCACATTTACAACAACAGCAGTATATCACACCTCCAACACGTTTTACAAATCCTCCAGATCAGCATGCATACTCATATGAACAGCAGTGCCAAAGTCAGTTTGGCAATGGAGCTTTCCAAGAGCAAGAGTATGCATACAATGAAGACCATCAGATCCAAGATGCTGGTCTGTTGGAGAAAATCCAAAAGATGGAGGTGGGGATGGTGCAGTCCAGGGCTCAAGCACAAATGAAAGCTTTTGGAATCGGTTGTGGAGCACCCTGTCCATGGGTGGGACCTTTTCCAAGGCATTACAGCCCTCAGGAGAAGCTTGACTTCATGATTGCAACGCTGCCTTTGCTTGCAAAGTGGATTGAAGAAATAGAGGTGTATGAGAGGAGTATTCAACAACCTTGTCAACGGGTAAGCACACCTTCTCATGCCTTTTCTTTTCCTCTTTCCCAATCTGTTTCATTTCAGCAGTGTCAAGTTTCAAACCCTCCATCTGCTGTCCCAAGTGTTGAATCCATCTCTCCATCTCCTAGTCTTCCACCTCATCTCAATTCTTCTTTCCTTTTTCCTTCTAGACAGTCATCCCCTCCACAAGAGCTAACAGAAACACCCCCTCCTCCAAAGAAACAAGAGGTTTCATCTCCTCCACCACCACAAAAATTGTCAAATCAGTTGAGTTTCAACCCATCCCTCCTCTTGCATTCCCAAATCCATGTTGGGAGGATGAAAATCAGAATGCCAGTCAAGGAAAACAACAGCAAAAAGAGAGGCCAAACAAAGATGAAGAAATTCAAAGTCTGAAGAGTTGGGCTCTCAAATTTGGGATAACAAAGATCCCCTTGATGGTTAAGCCTACAGAAGAGGCTAGGGTTGGAGAACAAATGGTGGTCTAGGACTGATTTTGTTGCAGCAGAAGAAGAAGATCTTGCAGCCCCAACTTGTCCTCTAGAGCAGCAGAATGAAGAGTTTGACTTGACAAACTTCATGCTAGAGGAAGAGTTTTATCAAGAGCAAGATTCTCTTCAAGTAGTAGAGGAAGGAGAAGCTGCTCCAAATCCAAAAGAAGAGGAGCACCATCTAGCTGTGGAGGAGAAAAGTGCAGATCCAAGGGCTTTGAGCACAAAGCAGGCTACAGGAGAACCTTCAGTTCTTCTTTCTACTTCACCTCCCTCGAGTTCTAATGCTGAAGAGGAGTTTGATCTCTCAAACTCAATATTGGAGAGTGAAGGAAACCATGGTGGTCAAGTTGCAGATCAAGAGGACACCATGGAGGAAGTTGAAAACGAGCAGCAGGACAGCAATGAGGCAGTTTACCTGTCAGATTTGGAGGACTGTTTTGATGGAGAAGAGCCGGTTGAGTTTTCACCATTCTCTCTTTCATCATCCACATTCCAAACACCAGAGTCTGCTGTCATGGAGGAGAGCTTTCATTTGCAACAGCCTGCATCTTATAGCAGCCCTTTGGAATCAAAATTGGAAGATTTAAATCTTCCATGTTCTTCATTGGAGGAAGAGAAAGGACAGAAGGATTCCACCATTTCTTCCACATCATCCATTCAGGTGGGTCTACAAGAGGACTCCATTCTTGGAGTTGAAAATCAGAGCTATGGGCATATCAAATGGATCAGACCTTGCCCAATCAGGTATTTGGCTTCATTGGAGCCAAAGGAGAAGCCACAACCGGTCATGCTCACTTCTGGGCATGAGGATGAGCTACAAAGTACCAAGGATCAGCTGCCATACCTCTTCAATCCAAATGCAGAGCAACTAAAAGAGGTATTGGATTTGTTTTCAGTTGATACCTTGATGATTTGGGTGGAAGACCAGCTTCTTGTTGATTTTCCATCCATCCTAACAGCCATGATCAGTGCCAAATCAATTGCATGGCTGCCAATTTTGAAGAAAGGAAGCTATTTTGCACAACCAGTTGCAGGGTTTGTTTAGCTTGCCTTTGCTTCCAGTTAGAGTAGAGTAGCTAGGTTTGCTTTCAGCAGAAGAAGTGCTTGTGCACACTCTGCATGTTCCATTTGGGGCATGTATGATTTTCAGTTCTGTACATAGTTTTGGTGTTGCTGGTTTTGCTCTTGCACAGTTCATTTCAGTGGCCTTTTGGTGAGAACAACTCCATGTCCAGTGGGATTCAAGTGGCTCAGAGGGAAGTTTTCAAAGTTCAGATCAGTTTTCAGGCTTGCTTATGACTCCATGCCCAATGGATTGCTTCAGGCAACTGGTCATTCATCTAGCAGGCAGATGACCCCACTGAGTCGCAAAATTGTTATCCAAAATTCACCCCCCAGGGTAATTTTGATAACATGCATCAGAATATTCAAGTCCCAGGCACATTGATTGATTCAGAGCAAACATCATGTTTCTGAGGTTCCCAGATATTTTTCTAACTCCCCTGGCCGAAGAAGGAAGGAGCAAGCTCTGAGAAAATGTGAAAAAGTTGCAGAAAGGCAAGTAGGTTGATCCAGAAAAAATCGTGAAAATTGGCTAAGTCCTGCTCAAGGTCGCCTTTGGGACGTGTGGGACAGAAAGACGCGGATCGGCCGAAAAGCCTCCAGGCGGCCCGCTAAGCATTTGGGACAAGTGGGACAGAAGTACGCGGCGGGCACGAGAAGCCGATCCGGCCGAAAGAGGAAGAAAAATGACTAAGCACAAAGCTTGGCGAGTGGGAAATGGCTTACTTCAAATGAAAATGGACGGAAAGCCGATTCGGACAAGAGTACACGAAGGACTGACCAGGCGAATCGGCCGGATCGGCCGAAATGAGCACAAACAGTCCGAAACAAAGTGGGACAAGTCGGACAAAGGTACGCGAACCCGGCCGGTTTGGCCGAAATCAACAACAAGGAGCACACCGGGACATCCGGGACAAATGGACGCGGTGGGACGCTGAAAGAGCCTGAAAGAGTTGAGAACCAACCAATGATCATGACACGTGTCACAAGGGAAAAGGTCAAAAGGTCAAAGGGCGAAGTTTTCGAGCACTGATCCGAACCAATGAGATAGTGCCATGTGTCCCAGCTAGGGCCCACAAGGAAATTTCAAAAGAAAGCCCGCCGAAAGGCATAGGAGAGAGAATCACGTGACCAATCGAGCCTCGCCACGTGTCATCCAGGTGGCGAAGCGGGAAATATTTCAAAATCCGTTTTGGTCTGTTCCGTGCCCTAAATCTTCAGATCGCCATATCTTTTGATCCAGAGCTCGGATTTGCACGTTCTTTATATCAACGGAAAGCTTGTGAGATGCTCTACATGATTCTGGGATCAATCTCGAGTTTTGGTGTAGTCTGGAGAGAGAAAATCAAGAAACGGCTCTGACGCGTGATAATGGCCAGAAGCGACGTTCAACAACCTGTTTTAATGCTAATGGGTCGCATTCTTCTTCAGCACGGCCAGAAGTGACATTTTAGCGGCCAAATTAATACAAATGGGTCGCATTCTCCTCCAAATCGGTCAAAGTGACAGGGTATGGGTTGGTAAGGTCCTCCATGCTGATTTAATGCATTGGCATTCAATGAGGAATGGGCTTACATGTTTTCCCACGTTTCTGTCCCCTGGGCTCGACCCATGCAATGTAAAAAGCCAGATTTGGCTCAAAATTAGAGGTGGTTCATTCTTTCTGCTCTGCCCTCCCTTCTTTTCTTCTCTAGGGTTGAAAATGGAGTTCGAGCCTCCTCCCTTGCTCTGTAATGGTGTTTTTGCCTCTTATTAATGGAATGATGTTCTGTGCAAACTTCAGGAGCAACAAAACGTGTTTTGTGATGCATCTATCCATCCTTGCTCATTTTCGCTTGTTCTCTTCTTGCCTCTCTTCATTGCAGGTATCTGTGCATGTTCGAATGTTCATTGTAGGTTTGGAGCTGTGTTCATGGAGTTTTGGGACATTTTCTATGTGAAATCTATCCTTGGGCCTGTGATGCATCTGTCCATCCTTCCCATTGCTCACCTCTCTTTGTCCCATGGCAGTTTTGATAGATGTTCAACATTCTCCTTCTCTGGTGTATCACCGTTTTAGTGTAGGCTTTTGCTGTTTTTCCCTTCTCTCTCTCTCTCTCTGTCTCCTTGGCATGGTTAGATTAGGATTAGATTAGCTTGCCTGCACTGGAATAGCTTGTGGCAGGTAGTTTAGGAGCAGGAACCAGCCTTCTCTGGAGATTCCTCTCTCGGTTTCACAAGTCCCACGCTTGGAGAGAGGTTTCCATGTTGTGCAATCACACTGGATGCCTGAGTGATCAACCTAGAAGCCTGATCTGCATCCAGGGGTGTTGTGATTTTGCACTAACAATAACCACAATGGAATCTACCTATTATGGGATATTTTAAGCCTTTAAAACCACTTTTCTTGATAGAAGTGGGATTATTCCTAATGGAGCCTAGAATTTACTAGTAAAATCCAGAGCACGGCGGCACATCACTCACCCTAGATCGAGCGCTCACCCGAAGTGTGTGAAGGTACCAGGTCCCTCTTTATGGTTTTTTTGTAGGATGTTAACATGATGAAGACTTAATACATTCAGATCCATAATTAATATAACATTCTATAGAGCATATCCAGATCTAGATCTTAAAGAATCATGAATCATGTGATAAACATAGCAAAATCATTTATGCAGTAATAAAATAAAACCATGATTAACACCTTGATTCAGCCAATAACCTCCATTATATTAAATGCAGTAATACACATAAGCTTCCTTACAATAACGGTAGTATACACTTATGCGCATGTGAGCTTGACAACATAACTTCATACAAATGTGCTTTCACACTCTCATATGTAAATCTATGTATGTATGTATGTGTGTGTGTGTGTATATATATATATATACATATATATATATATATATATATATATGTATATATATATATATGTATATATATATATATATATGTATATATATATATATACACACACACACACATACATACATACATAGATTTACATATGAGAGTGTGAAAGCACAGCTTTGTATGAAGTTATGTTGTCAAGCTCATCATATGCGCATAATGTATATCATACTACACAGTTCACTACATATTTATAAGGGTGGGGACTTTCCCTTCACCGCTTATCTAATCCCAAAATAGGTTGCATGCTATTATTAGCCACGCACCATTACAATAATAGCCACACATGCAAGTGTGCTAACAATAGACTTCTTCTAGTTAACTATCAGTAGTAAATCTATTCTCACTGTACCCATGTAAAGCACTTCATAGCCGATCCTCCAAAAATAGCAATGCATGTTGCATAAGTATTTAACCGGTTTGTGTGTTCGGCGCATTATCTCCAAAAATAGCTCGTACACATGAAAATGGCTAAGTCCCAAATCTATCTCTTCTTTACACACGATTCTTTCTTGACCCTTCCACACCTTTGAACATGCTCTGTTCTTCCGTGTGAACCTTCTACGTATGTTTTTCGCTAAGTGTCATATCTTGATCGACCAACAATTCCCAATCCACAAACTAAAATAAGTCTTGATAGAAGTGGGATTATTCCTAATGCACCTAGAATTTACCAAAAAAGCCAGCACGCTGGCACATCACTTAGCCTAGACTAAGCGCTCACCGAAGTGTGTGAAGGTACCAGCCCCTCTTTATGGTTTTTGTTGTAGGATGTTAACATGATGAAGACTTAATACATTCAGATCCATAATTAATATAACATTCTACAGAGCATATCTAGATCTAGATCTTAAAGAATCATGAATCATGTGATAAACATAGAAAAATTATCTATGTAGTAATAAAATAAAACCATGATTAACACCTTGATTCACCAATAACCTCCATTATATTAAATGCAAAGAATACACATAAGCTTCCTTACAATAACAGTAGTATACGCTTATGTGCGTAATGAGCTTGACAACATAACTTCATACAAACTCGCTCTCACACTCTCATACGTATATGTATGTATGTATGTATGTATGTATGTATGTATGTATGTATGTATGTATGTATGTATGTATATCATACTACACGAGTACTAATACATATTTATAAGGGTGGGGACTTGCCCTTCACCGCTTATCTAATCCCAAAATAGGTCGCATGCTATTATTAGCCATGCACCATTACAATAATAGCCACACATGCAAGTGCGCTAATAATAGACTTCTTCTAGTTAACTGTCAGTAGTAAATCTATTCTCATCCTATACCCATGTAAAGCACTTCATAGCCAATCCTCCAAAAATAACCAATGCATGTCGCACAAGTATTTAACCGGTTTGTGTGTTCGGCACGTTATCTCCAAAAATAGCTCGTACACATGAAAATGGATAAGTCCCAAATCTATCTCTTCTTTACGCACGATCCTTTCCGACCCTTTCACACTTTTGAACATGCTCCATTCTTCCTTACACGAACCTTTTGTATGTTTTTCGCTAAGTGTCATATCTTGATCGACCAACAATTCCCAATCCACAAACTAAAATAAGTCGCTCCGGTGGGATTCGAACAAAGCCCGACCCTACAACAAAATATTAAGCACTCCAACCAACTTGCCTACGAATCGTAAGTGGTTATTATCTCACATTTAAATGATTGTGTAATGGTGGATAAGGAGTAGTTTGTGAACATGTCCATTTTGAAGCCATTTAGAGGCATTTCTAAGAGTTTGATAGAACTAGAGAAATGTGTATAATTCTTAGACGATCAACGTGAACCTTTGATTTTCTCAATTGGTATTCATTTTACATCGATTTGAACCATTTTTCAGCCACTTTTGACATAAAATACTGTAAAATGGATCATGAAAGTGCTATGAGAAGGTGGAGGACATTATTGATCGAAATCAAAGTTCTTTGAAGGTTTTTTGAGTAGTTTTATTGTAGGTTTAGATTCATTTCATGTTGTGAGTTTTCATAATGTACTTGCAATATATTTAAAAATGAATCGGTTCATCGTTTAAGTGAACCCAGGATGTAGCCAAATTGGCGAACTCCATTAACAATATCTTTGTCATTTTTCCTTTCGAATTTGTTGTTTTATTAGTCTTTTAATTTGTTTTGGATGAATTAATGATAAGTTAAGGAAAATTTAAAAAATCTTAAAATGACAATTTGGAAGAGTTTAATTGTGGAATTGATATTTTGAGTTTCTTATCACTCTGAATCAGTTCTAAATCATTTTTAATCAGTTTCTCAATTCATTTAAATCAAGAATTTGATAATTTTAATCAACATTCTTTTTTATAAATTATTAATACAAAGTGGATCAAGGTTATTTTGCATATCATTTTTAGGTATCAAAGTGTAGTAATGTTGAATTAGCTTATGATTACATTTTTTATATTAGTTTTTCAAATTGGTTTTCATTCAATTTGTGCATACATTTTTCCTTGTTTTATATTCCATTTCAGCAAATGTGCAATTTTGAGAATATACGTTATTTGGAGAAAATAGGGAACCGCGTGATGCGAGGTATAGATGGATCTCTCTTGATCTTACTTGCAAGTTGATTAAGGTATGGAATGGAATCCAGTCATAGTTAGCATTGGTCATAGTGTTTTAGTGAGTGAAAACCATATTGTGAAGCTTTCTTTTCTTTTATAATTTGTATATGTTTTTATTCATATGTCCATTGATTATGAGCAAGTGAAAATACCATTCCATTTTAAGATATGGAGATGGAATTTAGATGTTGTTCAAGGAATTAAATAGTCTTTGCACTCCTTTAAATTTGGGTATTAATTGGTTATCAGTTGATTTTAGATTCACAACTGTTCTTAAGCATTGTAGGATGCAATCTTTAAGTTGTTTAAAATTCAATGATTTGTTAACTCCGTGCTCAACAAGGTGTATAGTTCTCATTTTTGAATGAAGGTAAAATTATTCCAATGTTTCTTGTCAATGAGAAATGGATACTTTGACATAGTTTTGGTTTTGATATCTATTATCCAAATAACTCTCCTAGTTATTTGGATAACTTATATTTTATCCTGACTTTGATGTTTCACATTTCAGGTTGCATGCACTCAAGTTTTCTCCCTTAGCACAATTTTCTAGGCTGTAGTTCTTGCAAGCGCCCTTCCTTCTTCCCACTTTTCTTCCTCTCCTTTCATTTTCCCTATTTTCCTTCCCTCTCGTGCACCCTCTTTCATTCCTATCCTATCGCACTCCTTGTGTGTACCTCTCGCATACTTTCCTTCCCAAATCGGCTAAGTCCCTCGCATGTCTTCACGCTTACGCACCTCGCACTTCCTCTTTCCTTACACACCTCACATCCCCTTTCCTTTCTACCGGGTGCCTCTCTCTGTTGACGCTCACACCCACTTGCATACTTATCTACTCCTCCAACTATGTACCTTTCTTTTAGGCACACACTTTTACGCGCCCTTCTTTCGCACCTTCGTGCGCCTACCTTTGTAGTCTTATGCCTCTTTCTTTCACACCATGTGCCTTTTTCTACACTAGGCACTATTCCATGTCATCATCTGTCGACTTGAGTGTGTAACACGTAACCTATCGAGCGCGTCAATAGGGCATTGAATCTTGAAAACGAAGCAATGAGTGACACATGGTAGAAATGAAAAATCAAATGAATAGTTGGTTGATTCTTCACCAATCCACGCACACCACGTGTCTCGCATGTGCGCTTGTGTTACTGAGATATTCGACAGTCATAACTTCTTCTATAGTGCTTAGATTCCTGCATGCTTGGGCTTATTTGAAATCTATTAGTGTGAGTTACACGTTGGAATTTTCAAAATCAGATTTGGTAGGTGAAAAATAGGGAAACGTCATTTTGGTCATCAATGTAAACATCTAATCGATCCAACCACCCATATTTCTTCAAGATCTTCTCTCCTTCCTTCTTCTACACACCAAACAGACATGGGGAAGTGCTTCCGATAGTCCTATAGGAGGTTTTGCAGGCATTTATCAATTGTTATTGGTGGTTGAAGATTTGAATCTAAGTTTCCCTCCTTTCCCCTTCTCTTCTCTCCTTCTTTTATAAATAGCAGAGTTTTGCTTTGTAAAAAGGATCCTCTTTGTTATAACGACGCCATGAAAAAATGGTCGCCGACTTCCCATGGGTTTCGAGACCTTGCTATGGTCTCTACAATATAATCTAGCCTACCTGTCATGAATGTAATCGATCAGGCATCCCTTAAGAAATAAAATCATGTTTTGTGCAACTCTCGTCTTCCCTTTCTCATTTTCATTGCATCGCGCCTCTCTATTTGCATTTTCCGGCATGTTATGTGTCTCCTCTACTTGTAGTCCCGACATCTATGTGTTGCACATGATGGAAGGTCGAGCCCCGTGTTGATATGTGGTGCATGTTGTCTACCTCTTCTCTGCACCATCTTTGTTTCCTTCACCACTTGTGGAGAGCAATTGACCCTCTTTCTAGTGCTATCACCTTCCTTTTAGTTTAGGATTTCCCTTCACTCATCTCCTTCTATACCTAGTCCCTTGGAATCATAGAGCAAAGGTGTAGATAGCTTATTTTCCAACATTAGGAGTATTGTTAGCATTAGAAGTAGGTAGAGGAACCAGCCTTCTCCAGAGATCCATCTTAAGCGTACAAGGTCCCACAAATTGGAGATGGTTCCATTGTTGTCCTAAATAACTTGGTTCTCCCATATCCGAGATGCGGGTGCATGTTTGAGTGACCAACAGCTTCGGATCACCCGGTTAGACAAGTCCGGAGAGCTATTCATCTTCATCTCAGCAAGTTTGGTGTATTATTGTTGAGATCCAACTTTTGGAGGCATATTTCAATACATCTGGTGATTCCATTGATTCAAACATGCCCATTGTTTCATTCATAGACCAAAGATCCCATTCCTTCTTTCATTCATTTCTCATTTCCCATCTTTCCACCCTCCCCTTTTGAAGTCATGCAATCATGACTTCTTTCCCTTCCTAGAATTCTTATTTACAACAATAAAACTATTCCTCTCCATCCCCACAATTTCAAAATCCTCCTCCAAATCAGTTTTATGAGCCCTTTCGTAGATCAAGAATTTTTGTGCTTGTTACTGTCCAAGTTAATGTACCAAACTAAACACAAAAACCTTGAAAAACTTGAATGAAATCAATACCTGATAGATAAGACAAGATCCGAAGGTGTAGATGAAAAGAAAGCCGATATAGACAAGATGGGCGCACACGAGTGATCCTACAAAGTAGATCCAAGAAACCTATGAGACACAGATGCTTTGAGAAAAAGACAACGTTAAAAGATATTTGGGTGGACTGCCCGAAAAGCGGGTCCGAGAAGCGATAAGCTCCCTCGGTGGATGTTAGTCCATGTTTTCAATTAAGGAAAGAAGCATACATGATAAAAGATGTAAGTAAATGTCTAGATTTTTTGATTAAAAATGACAAATAGAATGTAAACAACAGACATAAATCAATAGAAAATAGGAAATTGTGAAAACAATGCTAGATTTGTGTTACTTGAGTTCTTTTACTTATCGGCAGATAGATCGGTGTCGATTAGGGAAATCAGCGTCGACTGAGGTAGGTCGGCGTCGACTGATATAGGTTGGCGTCGATTAGGAACAATCGGCATCAATCGGTACCAATTGGCGTCGACTAGAGGAAAACTGTAGGAAGATTTGAGAAACGGAAAATGAAGGCTAGATCGTCAATGTACGCTGGATCTGCAGGAGCCTTTGGGATGCTGACAAGGCTCCACCTTCGCTAGATGCAGAAGTAGAGTCACCAAGAGATCAATGAAGGCCTGCGATGTCGATGTGGTAGGAGCAGAGTAATGGTACTCCTCTCAGGGATTGATTTGGATGGAATTAGCTTTCGCTCGATAGATAATGCTCAGTGTGATATTCAGAACTCTCTTGTCATTCTTTCTATCTAACTAGAACTGAATTCTGGCCTTCTATTTGTAATCGGCACCGACCGAGATGTAATCGGCGCCGCTCCGAAAAATCGGTGTCGACCGAGTACTAGTCGGCGCCGATCGCATAACGAACTCCCAAAATGGCCAAAAAGAACGATTTTGGAAGGATGCAAGTGATCCCTCCGACTCAAATATGGGAAATATCCCATTGCATGGTTTGGGAGGAGGAGAAATAGGGGGGATAGATGGATAAAATAGATATGGGAGGTTAGGAATTGATATGGGGTAGATAAGTGGTTAAGATACATGTAAAAAGTGTAATTAAATAGTTAATATTTAATTATCTATGGGTAAAACATAATGGGGTGAAATAAACTTAGGATAGATGTTTAAATCAAATATTAAATAATACCCTAAGGGAGAAGTGGTGATATAAACGTGCCCCAGGTTACCCGAGAAGGTAAACAACGTGGGGGACACTAAATTGGGTAACCAATTTTAGGTGTCTACATTTTGCCCCTTTTTGTCGAGTAACTTGTGATAAGCAAAGTTGCAAGACAAAAACAAGGAGTTGGAAGAAAGGAAGAAAAAGTGATGATGTGATCCCCCTCAAACTAGGGATGGGATGGGTCCCGAAAGAACAACCGATCCCAAGTTTGAAAAAGGTAGATGAAAATGCAGGATGCCCCAGCTAGATGCCTGGAGTAGATCTGATCATTAATGACGCACAAAAATAATAAAAAGGCAGCAACCTAAGGAACTCACATTGGTAGGGTAGATTAGACGGTCTTTGCATGAGACGACGTTAATACCTACAGACCCGTGAGTGTAAAGAGGGCTGCAAAATAGTAGCACTTAAAGAATGATACATTGGTAGGGACAACCAGATGGTCTACGAAGCAGACGATGCTAGTGCCTACAGACCCGTTATCTTTAAGCTGCCAAAAATGCGAGTGCCCCATGTACAGGGAACAAACTCGAAATGGGTGAGAATATCGAAAGTATGTGCCAAAAAGGAAACACTCAGGTCATAATAATGACCAGATAAATAAGCCAAGCATCAACACTATGGCAAAAAGATTAGGAGATGGAAGAAAGTGATGTGGAGAAGCAAAACTGCAACCAAACGGCAACGATGGGCCTAAATTGGCGTCGATCATAGAAATCAGCACCGACCATAGAAATCGGTGTCGACCATAAAAATGGGGCCAACCATACCGAGCCCATATAAATATGTGAAAGGAAAACGTGAACGATTTATTTAGACCGCGACGATTGATTTAGAGAGAGTCAAAAATTGATTTTGAGCAACATGGAAGCCTCTGGGAGCAAATGAAGTGGAAGAGGACATGACCTAGGGTAAGTGGTTCTACCCGAACTTGTTATATAGTTTGATCCTTAAATAGCATATTAGGATAATAAATTTTTTTTTTTTTTGAAAAAATGGAATAAGTGGGAGGCCAGAGTGTTTTGGACATGTTGTTGCCTCCCAATCGGTGTCGATTGGAAAAATTGATGCCGATTAGATTAAATTGGTGCCGATTCACTTCAATCGACGTCGACTAGATGAGATCGACGCCGATTGAAATAAATCGATGCCGATTGGACCGAATGAACTGATAAGATGATAAAATGTGTTTTGGATGTTCTGATTTGGATAAATAGGAAGCTAACATTGCTCTTGATGTTATGGATGTAGGCATGAGAGGCGTTACACATGCGGGATGCTATTCCCGAGCTACTAGAGACCATTCTCCCTGATGTCACTGACGTAGATTGGCGCCACCTAGAGCTAGCCGGGCTCGGGGGCTTTCGGTACTACCAACAAGTGCCTCGAGATGTAGAGCTGATGCAAGCACTAGTACGGCGATGGGATAGTAGGACATGCACTTTCTGGTTCAGGACGGGTGAGATGACCATCACCCACGAGGATATATATAGGATCCTGAGGCTGCCAATCACCGGGGACCCGATTGAGATTACTCCATGAGAGCAGCAGCAGAGGGCCCTAGGACGATTATATGGAGACAGGGTAGACGATTCAGAGATAGTGTCCGGGGTGGTGAGGATAGCCTCACATTATAGATAGGATGATGCCAGGAGCAGATGGATAGCACTGATTCAGATGGTGATCTCCTATTTTGCTCTACCAAATTTAGGAGGTGGGAGATTTCCATTGCTATTACTAGACTGTGTTTGTGACATCCTGCAGTTCAGACAGGTGTTCGCATTTGCCGATGCCCTGATAGCTCAGATATATTATGAGTTATGGATGTACACCACTGGTAGGCGGACATGCATCGATGTTAGCTTTGTGCTCCATTGTTGGGCATATGAGCACATAGTAGTGATCAGGCCATCTAGGCTTCCATGGATGCTAGCAGCAGAGGGGACCATTGATTATGGATTTCGGTGATGGCGGGACATGGCCCCGGGAGATACAGGGAGATCTGCGGAGTGGTATGCTGAGTGCTTCAGGACACTGACACTAGAGCAGGTCATTTGGAGACCATATCGGGTCTACCCGACATGGGCGGTCAGGAGGCTCACCTAATAGGGCTGAGGTGGAGCAGGGTGGTTAGGGGACGTAGGCCAGATATGTGGGAGTGCATCCCATTTATATGGGTATTGAGGCAGTTCGGCTTAGTACAAACAATTCCAACCACCTATAGGCCATACAGGCGGGATAACAGAGAGACCGATCTACCGATTTTGATCCCTGGCAGATCCATTGAGGGAGGCCCCACCTTCCACAGATAGTGATGATGATGCCAGAGTAGATGATGGCTATGTGGCATGGTATTCTACAGAGCTACCACGAAACCTACCAAAGATCCATAGATGCAGACGAGGAGGACATAGCTGTAGGCCGAGAGAGGCTAGAGGGAGAGCATGCTACCCTGACACAGACACACCAGCTGCCCTCGAGGAGATTAGAGCTCTGACGGAGGAGAGGGATGCATTGATACTAGAGAGAGACACAGCACGTCAGGAGTGAGATACAATGATCCAGCAGAGGGATCGCTACCATCGGCACAGAGAGGCCCTCAGGGCCAAATACGGTGATACAGGCACTATTTCAGAGTCTGGGTCATAGGGTGCGACATTAGGAGGACCACTAGCAGTGAGCAGCAGTAGCGCCACTATGAGCACCTGGTACGGTGAGTTTTAGCACTTATCAGTCTCTCCTCGCCGAGGTGAGATATTATGAGGACGCCCTAGCACAGCATGCCCCTGAGGTGCCTCATTATGATGTGAGGAGGAGATCAACGACAACCATAGCTAGTGGTGCATCAGAGGGAGGGAGCACTAGGAGAGAGTGAGGTGGTGGCAGGCCCCCAATAGTAGGTGCTTCTAGTTCAATAGGCGGTGGCCAGGAGAGACAGCCTGGTCCAGAGGAGGGTGGAGGAGATAGTGTCTTCCACCTATCAAATTTTACGATATAGAGATTGATGTATTTTGGTATCGATATATTGATGTAGCCTCGATTTGAAGGAATTTTTGATGTATGATATAGATGGCTTGATTGAAAGCCATCCATTCTTTGTTGTACAGACACTCATGTATATATATAGATTCATCATTTTCTGTGTTATATGATTGTACTCATGCATTTAATTTTGATAGATATGGATAGATGTAGCGTAATTGTGATGGATATAGACATATGCTGATAGAGGATAAATAGATGTGATTTGATGGACATAGACATAGAGGATAGATAGATGTGATGTGATTTGATGTGATTGATATGTGGATTTAATTTTGATGAAAAATAGATATAGATAGATGTAGTGTAACTTGGATGGTCATGTTTTTTAGATGATAGATGGATAGATGGATAGATGTTATTGATAGATTTGATATGTTTAAGATGTTAACTTAATTTTGATGAAAAATAGATATAGATAGATTCACATATGTTTGTAATACATTCTTTGATATGTTTTTTTGGAAAAAGTAGATAAGATGAATATAGATAGATGATAGATTTTGACTAAATTAACATGTTAAATGTCAATTTAATTGGATGAATAACAAATAATAATGGGAAATGCGCTCTGTGAGAGCAAAGGATGTAATGAAATGACCTTGATTAGAAACAAAAGAAATACACCTAGATAAGAAAAAAAATGATAAGCTAGGCCCCTAACCGACCATAAATAGAGACTTTGATAGAAACCAAAAGACCATGCATACAAGGCCATATATGAGGTTAAAATAAACCTGACACAAGCTAGTCGCAAACCAGATCTAGGAGGGAAATGGAAGGAGAAGTAAGTATGTATCTTGTCAAAATTTACAAAGGACAAAATACATGCTCATATTGGGAAAATAGGGTTCTCCATATGATCGACAAAAGGTCTTATATCTCGCCTTCATGATTTTTGTTTGGGACGTAAGAGCAAACTAATCAATGCGGGAAGTTTGCTAGATATAGAAAGACCGATCAAGATGGGAAGTCTTTCAAAGTGATGCTAAAAAGTGAAAAACTAGATGAAGAGGAAGTTTGTTACTATAAAGGCTGATCAATGCGAGAAGCCTTGGAAATTCCATGGAACAAACAGCCGTCCTTCAAGGGAGCAGTCTGTATTTTGAATGTGATGATAGCCATCCTTTAAGGGAATGGTCTATACTATTTGATAAGGCATGGATAGCTATCCTTTGAGGGATCACCTATCTTTTGGAATTTAGGATAACACCCCTTTTTTTTTTTTTGGAGCTTTTGAAAGAAGCTGAGTTTAGACCTAGATAGATTAGATAGAGGGGAAGAAAACATATACAAACACGTACTCATGCCCCGAGTAGATTTGATTAAGATAGAAACTTAGGATAGATGAAATAGTGACTAAGGTGTTCCTACCATGAGGAGGAACATATCCATAAGAAAAATTCCATGAGTAGAGCCGCGATACTCATATTTTAAGGTAGAAAAAGACATAACGCGGAGAACCACATAGTTTCAATCACTACAAAAATATATGACTGGTTGTAGATGGATGAAAGATCTATTTTGCGACTAAGATCATGTAAGATAGATTTTAATAGTAGAAGGGCCTTAGATGCAAGGCATTAAGAGGTTCCATTTCAGGTACACCATCCATGGAAGATAGACGATAAGCCCCAAACCCATATTTATGAGTGACTATGTACGGACCCATCCAGTTAGGAGAAAACTTACCACGCTGACTCCATTCTAGTGTAGTGACATTTTGGTTTTCTTTAAGAACAAGATCACCAACTTTGAAGTCACGGTGTTGCAAGTTCTTGTTATAAGCACGTTTGACATGCTCAAGGTAGACTTGATGATGCTCAAGAGCATTGAGACACCGCTCATCTAGCAACTCAAGCTGTGCTAAACGATTTTGACGATAGTCCTCATCAGAGACAAATTCTTTGAGAGAAACACGAAGAAATGGGATCTGGACTTCTAAAGGAAGAACAACCTCAGACCCATAGATGAGAGAGAAGGGAGTAGCACCAGTAGGAGTATGAATGCTAGTCCAATAAGCCCAGAGAGAAAAAGGGATATGTAAATGCCAATCCTTACCAGCTCGAATAGTTACCTTTGCTAGGATATTACGTAAAGTTTTTTTAGAAGCCTCACTGGGCCGTTAGCTTGGGGATAGTATGGAGAAGAAAAATTGAGTTTGATATTGAAAGCGTCGCAGAGGTTCTACAAATTGATGTTTTTGAAAGATTTACCATTGTTTGTGATGAGTTTGTGTGGGACACCAAAGTGACAAATGATGTGTTGATAGACAAAATCAACTATGGGTTTAGCTTTGGTCGATGAAAGAGGAATAGCTTCCACCCACTTAGTAAAGTATTCTGTGGCAATAATGATAGAATGATGATGCTGTGAAGAGCGGGGATTGATGAGACCGATGAGATCAATACCCCATTGTGAAAAAAAGGCCAAAATCCACCGTAGGTTGTAAAGCCTTACTTTGTGGATATGTGTGAGATTGGAATGTTGTTGACACTTGACACATTTCTTAGTGTATTCACAACAATCTCGATTAAGAGAAGGCCAATAATAGCCTAAACATAAGATGCGTTTAGCTATGGCCAAGCCACTAAAATGTCCACCACATATACCATCATGGACTTCTTGGATGGCTTTAGATGATTCAGGGGTTTTGAGGCACCGAAGCAAAATACCATCAAAACCACGTTTGTAGAGGATTCTACCTAGAATAGTATAGCGATTAGCATGTAGGATAAAAGATCTTCTACCATTGGAAGTCAGATCTAGAGGAAGCACTAAATGGGATAGATAATCAACAATGTGTTGATACCACTCATCTTGAGTATTGGTTGTGACGACATTGATTGAAGTTAGTTGCTTGAGATGAGATGGTTGGTCTAATCACCGCATGTACCACATAAAGTCATGAGTCTTAGTAGAAAAGGTAGAATAAGCGAGGCTAAAGAAGCCATTGTATCTCAGTAAATCGATTCGCAGTGTGAGGAATAGCTTGGATAGTAAATTTATCAAAAGATTGAAGTTGAAAGAGAATGATATCGCGATATTTTTGAAGGATATCATTCTTACATTGATAGACACTAGTGACTTGATTAACGATGAGTTTAGAGTCACCAAAGATGTCGATATGGCGGGTGCCAAGATTAATGGCATTTTGAAGACCTAAAACAAGAGCTTCATATTCAGCCATATTATTGGTACACTTAAAGTTAAGTTTGTGTGTGACAGGGATAGGTGCACCCCAAGGAGGAATCATGACGAAACCTGCACCTCCCCCTTGCTGACATTTGGATCCATCAAAGAAGAGTTTTACTTTAAATGGAGAAAGACCGAAATCAATTTGTTGGATATACTCATCGAGGAATTGAGTGAGGGGGATTTGAGTGTCCAAAGAGGAGTATCAGCTAATTGATCTGCAATGACCTGACCCTTGATAGATTTTTGTGGGATAAACTCGAGATCAAATTCTATCATGAGCATGAGCCAACGAGTGATACGATCATTGTGATAAGGATTTGCATGCATTGTCTTGAGTGGATTGACACTTGTGACAATGTAAGTTTTGTGATTAAGGAGGTAGTGATGAAGCTTAGAAGTTGTGAAGAAGAGAGCACAACACAACTTTTTAGCTTCGGAATAACGTGTTTCATACTCATGAAGAGTGCGACTGATGTAATAGACGGCTTGTTCTTTACCATTAGCATCCCGATGCGAGATCATGGCTCCCAGAGCATGGTCAGTCATAGAAATATAAAGATAGAATGGCTCCCCCTCACGTGGAGGTGTAAGCACAGGTGGAGAAAGAAGATAAGCTTTGAGATCATCAAAGGCCTTTTGGCAATGCTCATCCCATTCAAAATGAACATTCTTACAGAGGAGATGATGAAAAGGTTGACAATGGTCCGATAGTTGCGAGATAAAATGACGCACTGATTGAAGGCATCCTTGAAGACCGTGAAGTTTCTTTAAGTTAGAAGGGGGAGGCATCTCAAGGATAGCTTTTATTTTTGCGGGGTCCACTTCAATACCCCTAATAGAAATGATAAAGCCTAAGAGTTTACCAGTGAGAACGCCAAACACGCACTTAGATGGATTTAGGTGAAGAAAAAGTGAATAAGCCTCTCAAAGAGAGGTGCAAGAATGAAAAGATGATCTTGACACATTTGGATTTACCGAGGAGATCATCGACGTAATATTCCATAGTTTTGTGTAAGAGATCATGGAAGATGTATGTCATTTCTTGCTGATAGGTTGCTCCTACATTCTTAAGACCGAAAGGCATGACACGATAACAAAAAGTCCCCCAAGGAGTTATGAAGGAAGTCTTATGTTGGTCTTCTAGTGCGATGAGAATTTGATTATACCCAGAGAAACCATCCATAAGATAAAGCATCTCGTGACCTGCTGTTAAATCCATGAGTTGGTCGATATTAGGTAGAGGAAAATCATCTTTTGGACAAGCAAGATTAAGATCCCGTAAGTCGGTACAAATTTGAATCTTCCTAGTATCTTTGGTTACTGGTACTACATTTGAAACCCATTGTGGATAATCAATGGGTTGGATGAAGTTAGCCGAAAGCAAGCATTGTAACTCTTCTTTAACAAGGAGAGCTACACGAGGGTGCATTTTACGCAGTTTTTGCTTAACCGGTTTGATGTCTGGAAGAGTAACGATATTGTGGACCACGATATCGGGATCGAGTCCTAGCATATCCTCATATGACCAAGCAAAGGCTTGACGATGGTTGGAAAGAAAAGTGGTGAAGTCTCCTAACTCCTGTGGATTAAGAGATTGGCCGACCTTAATGATGCGAGGGTCTTTAGAAGTCCCTATATTAAGGTCAATAGTGGCTTTGTTGAGAAGCGTAGACGTATCAGAAGGAATGGTTTTAGGAAGGTAGGAATACTCGCCCCCCGAGATAGGTGAGGATAGAATCATCATCCGCACAGTGGATAGTGTTGATAGTGGGAGAATCGTATCCAACTATTTCAGGGAAGATTAACGGTATGGAAGTGGATTTGTCATTAGTTTTATAGGTCAACGGCCCTGAGGAAATGGTATTGACTAAAAAAAAAGTTAGACGGAATGGAAATGGTGTCATCCTCATCAAATGATGTTTCGACCCGGTGGAAGAAGATGGTTCCTCAATGGAAAGAGGCTCATCGAGAATGGTGATGGTGGCCTTTGAGAGGGGTTTAAATCCTAAACCAAAATTTTGATGTGGTTTAAGAGTTGGAATGGATGTGAGGTCATGCACACCTTGTTCATATTTTCCCAGGAAAAATCCCTTCCACGCGCATCGATATAAATAAGTTTTTGTAAACGTGGGATTCTGTAGACAATCAAACCCCGCTTGAATAAGGTTTAGCCCTAGGGGGAGAATCTGGGTGATAGTGAGGTGTATCAAGACCACCGTAAATGAAGTTAGTCTATTGATTGGGCGAGACCAATGGTGACGATGCAACCAAGACCTGGCTCATATTTAGGTTGTTTGTCTGGTCTACCATACTCATTAGGTTTGAGATGGGCACCAAAAGAAAGAAGAGGAGCTCTCCTAGTGAGAAACGCTGTAACGTCTCCTCCAAATTTTGTAAATTTGGTAGTTTAGTTGCAGGTATGGAAGAGGATGAAGCCTCTTCAGGAGAACAAGCATCCTTCTTTAGAGGAGCAGACCCTGTTGTCATGTCACATTGTGCAGAAGGAAAAGGATCTCCTGGATGAGTATAGATTTGGCCCTCATACTGATATTTTAAGCATCGATGGAGGGTTGATGGGATGCAATGCATTGTACAAATCCAAGAGCATTCAAGGATCATATTGTAGTGGAATTTCCCTTCAACAATGTAAAAGAGCTGTGAAGAAATTTCTTACCTACCGAATGCAAGGTGACCATAGTTCCTAAAGTAATCACGTTGATCGTTAAATGATCGAAGGGGAAAGGTGGTGGTGACACTACATTCTTAGGTAACTTAAGTTTCTTGAATGTGTGAGAGGAAATGACGTTGATGCAGCACCACTGTCGATCATAGTGTGTTTTAATGTAGTGTTGTTGATTTGAACTGTGATAAAGAGAGGAGCCTCTAAATCCTCAGAAGAAAGGGGAGGAATTTTAGAATCCTCAAAGGAAATGGCGGTTGATGGTCTATTCAATCCAACAACCATCTCGAAAGGCTGGGGCTCATCTAAATTCACTACGATACAATGTAGATTATCAATCAGAGCCTAGCGATGCTGTGGAGATGATTGAATGAGGTCAAAAAGAGACATCTTGACTGGAGCATGGGTGAGTTGTTTCATAACACTCTCCTCAACTGACATGGGAATTTGATCCCGAGGTGAAGCACGAATAGAGACTCGAGGTCTCGGGGCTGATGAGGAAGGAAGAACTCCTTCAGGGGCCACATAAATGACAACCCATGGTCGAGATGTTGTAGTTGATGATGGATTATCATACTGCTGGGTTCTAGTGGCTATATGAATTGTGTCAATTTGAGAAGGTGGAAGATCATCCGGAGTGAAATTAATAGAACTAGAGGTCCGAGAAGACCGTTGAGGCTCGATGGAGTTGGGACGACATGAGATACTTGTTCCCTCTCTTCTAAAAGAAGATCACTTTCTTCCAAGAGGTTGTTAACGACAGATCAAGAGCTTTACATCCCTAGTGTTATGGCCCGGAGTGCGGTGGTAAGCACAAATTAAATCAGAGTTGAACGAGGAATGTTTTACTCCTTTAGGGTTATAGGGTTTGATCGGAGGAAGAGATATGGATGAAGATTGGATAAGTTGGCAGAAGAATTTCAGTATAGAATCTGGTAGACAAAGATGAGGACAAAGATGATGAAGGTGCCTCTTTTACCTCAACAGACTGCCAAGGTAAAAGAACCTACATGTCTAGTTTGATAGTCATTTTTAGGGATCATCTTACTTTTTCAGACATCGGGAGGAGAAACCTTGGGCACTTGAGATGGAAGTAAGTGAGGCAGGATTGATTTCGGTGGAGGAGGAGCTCCTAAGATAGATTTTGAAGATGATGAAGATGTGACAAGTGTTGTGGTCTTTAGAGATAAAGAAGGTTGCTTGGTCAAAATAGATGATGATTTAGATAATGCCGATTTAGATGAGGGAGGAGCTCCCAAAGTAGGTCTGATCGGAGGAACAGAGGGTGCCTTGGCTTTTGGTGACGAAAATGATGGTCCTGATAAAAGAGGTGACACCTTTCTAATAGGTAAATCCACTTTACGAGGTGCTGGTGAAGAAGGTGTTGTAGAAGAAGATGATGGTTTTGATGGTGTTGTAGAAGAAGATGCCTTCTCAGTGGACAAATCCAATATTTTATGAGGCATAGAGAGATTTTGAGGGAAAGCACCAAGAGTCTTGATGGTTCGAAATATGGGTTTTCCTTTTCGTGGATGGTGACAACTTCAACCGCATAAGGTGATTGTAACCTTTTCGGGGAAGGAAATGGGGAGGTACTGATGATGCAATGTTAGAATTTAGTTGTCTCATTTTAAGTTCAGGAACCAAGAGTGTAGGTGCTGGTGCTATTTCTTTAGATTTTCCCTTAATAGGCAAAATAGTATCGGTGATGGAAGAAGTGGATGATGAAGAAGCAGTTCCTTGTGAGGGAGATACTGGCACAATAATCATGGGTGTAACTACGTAGGAAAGGAAATGGAAGAGTCAAAATGAAGACACTTCCGTTGATAGAGAAGTTGGTACAACTATAGGTATGTTTACCAATGGCATAGTCACAGTGAAAATGGGAGAAACAGAAGTAGATGTATTTGTGGTGGAAACTCGAAGGGATGTAAATGCCTCGAGCATCGAAAGAATGTCCGACAATGAGATGGATGAGGATGAAACTGCCTCTCGGGCATGGACAAGATTAGATAAAGAGGCAAAGAGAGATGAATCTGTCTCTAACAATGTAGGAATATTTAAAGATGGATTGTCTAAAGATGATGGAATCTCAAGCGATTAGTGGAGCGAAAGGAGGTTCGATTAGATCGATGTGTTCGCATATGGATTAGGTTTAGAAGAATATTATTCAAGAGAAATGAAGTCGATAGTATGAGTGTTTTATTTTGAGATTCAAGCATCATTGTTTGGGGAATGATTGGGAAAAGGCTGTTTAAAAATATCAAGCGCATGATTTGGGGGAGCATTTGGGTTATCTAGAATGAGCTCACCTTTATCAATGAATTTCTCGGACAAGATTTTTAAAGGTCCGACATCTTTTAATGCAATGGCCTTTGGTTCTATGATAAATGATGTGAAGTCATTTTCCTATACCGCAGAATGGACATTCTTGGCTTTCATCAAAATTTCTAATAGGGGAAGTTCGATCATGTGAACTTCCAACATTTTTTCCAAGATAGAAGCATATGATTCCCCCAACAAAGTAAAAGATTAAGATGACAAGATTCCTTAACAAGAAGATGAAGAGTCTCTCCGAGGTGTTTGATTATAAGTGTTTTCGGATCTTGATGTTTTTAATACGATAGCATTGGTGGATCCCTCATTTTTGTCTTTAGAAGTGGAAGGATTTTATTTTGTAAACCGAGAAAAATTTGGCTTAGATTTAGAACGCAGCTTTAACTTCCCTTGTTCAATGGCGCGGGACTCAAGTTTACGTGCCATCGTAAAGGATTCTTCAAATGTGTGAAAGGTCTAGATCCTTAAAGTGGAAGAAATATGATTAGCACAAGATCGAGTAAACAACTTGATTTGTTGAGATTGAGGAAGGGAGAAAGAAAATTGGTTTATTATCCCTCTCAAATGAACGACAAAGTCTACAATATACTCATCATCAAATTGACGGATATTATAAAGATTTGTAATCGAGATCTTATGTGTGATATTTATTGAAAAGTTTTCAAAAATATCTAGGCCAATTGAGAAAAAAGAAAACAGGGAATGTTATTGTACTAGTCTAAAGCAGCCCACTTAGAGACATAGGGAAAGTACGAAGCATAAGCTCCTGATCCTGGACTATAAGGTAGCAAGCATGTTTGAATGCTCGCAGATGCTGTTGAGGGTCCTCCCGACTATGAAATTTTGAGAATTTAGGAAGCTCCCATTGGGGAGGATAAGGCTTAAAATCCACTGATGGATGAATCGGTTCATTACATACTTCTTCAAAAGAGTATGAAGGACGAGCCCCTTTGGTGGAGGCTTCTAGGTCTTGTGATTTTCTTGAAAAGAATTTGGACCATGTCAGATTGAGGAGGCATGCTGGTATGTCCTATATAAGAAGCAATTGGTGGATTTTGTTGAGGTGTTAACGAAGGATTCATCTGCTGATTAACAAGATGATAAGAGGAATAACCAGGCATTCTGGGTGATGCCTGGTGAGGTATTTGTTGTGAAGGAGCCTGTGTATAGATAGGTTGTGAGATGACAAGTGGTTGAGAAAAAGGTGGTTGAATGAAAGACGGAGCCTATGATTGGTGGGCTCCTACACTTGTCGACTGAATCAGAATGGGTTGAGGAACATGGGTGTTGATTTGATTGGACATGGTGGGGAACAAAGTCTGAATGAGGCTTTTGACTGCCGGATTGGTTATTAAGGGTGCCGATGCTAGAGGATGGGTGAAGGTCACTGTCGCTGGAGCATTAGAAGAAAGATGAGGTGGAGGACGAGAAGAAGAAACCAACTGACTCGTAGAAGGGGGTTGATTCACCAAGAGGTACTAACCCTGAGACATAATAGATGGCATAGAAGAATTAATAAGCAATCTGTGAGTGCGCAGATGCACCCATTATAGCTAAGGAAGAGGACTTCTCAGAAGTAGGTTGTGGAATAGCCGAGGTAGCTGCGGTGCTAGGAATAGGAAAGACTATTTGAGAACCAGTCGACATGGTTGGTGGAAGAGAAAAAGGAGGCACAGGTGTGCCACCCTCTTCTTCCATGGTTTGAGGCAAGAAAAAGTATGCTAACTGTTCTATAAAAGCCTGTGATGGTTCACGAGGATAATCATAAACTTATTGGATTGGTGGTCCTTGATCAGATATTCAAATAGACTTATGTACTAGATAGTCCATAAGGGCTACTAGATTGCGATCAAGGAGTGCCTGAAATTTAGGATCCCCGTGAGGAACATACTCTATATCAGAAGTAGATGATACCTCTGAAGGACTGGGGGAAGCTGGACGTGATGGGATTGCTTTAGGCTGATAGAAAGGATTATATGACCAAGATGGGGAACCAACTAATAAAGTGGTCCCGAGGAAGACCTGGGGGGTGCCGAAACATCCACATTAGTGGTGATCTCTGAGGAAGAAGGGGCCATTTGAACCATTTTTCTAGATTGTAACCGAGTGATGACCACTTCATAAACAAGCAGAAATATAGAAGAAGAAGATTGACCTAACTAATGCCAGACAATTCAAACAAGCATAAGTGATTATCTCTTTTAAGTTTTCCGCTTTTAAGAAAGAAAATATTAGGGAAGGCTTTTAGAACAGAACTACTCTGGAGATAGCCAAACTAAGGATGGTTTGGGGAATGTTTGGTGAGGAGTCTCAAAGGAACTTCAAGAAAAGACCGGTACATGGCTTGATATAGGGGCCTACCCCACACTTCACACACCACTATGATAAGGGAGTCGGGTGATTTGCCAATGTATACCGTAACTTCCGTGAATTTATAGCGGCTAAGTACCATGTAGGCTCTTCCTCTTGGATGTCACTTCCAAGTAGGCGAGGCCAGTGGGAGGAATTTTTGTTTAAATGCTTTATACCTAGTGATTTTGGCTTTGTGTGCAAGGGTGAAAAATAAAATCAAATAGTGTCACTATCGATTTTGATCAATTTTCCAACCTAATTAAAACTAGATGAAAAACATAAAGCAGAAATGACAAAGAAAGATTTCTTTTAAGAACTTAAAAATGAAGTGTTTGATTTCGATGAAGACAAGTCAAACAAATTATTTCCCAAATGCGATTAAATTATTTTTAAGCACCAAAATCAAAATGTTCGAATGTGATAAAAACAAACAAACAAGTTCTTTTTAAGTTCTTAAAAGGAGAAAACACCGTAAAGAGAAATACGGAGATATAGCTCTCCAAGTGTGTGGACTTCAAAAAGAGCATTGTTGAGATCTTCCCTCAAAAATCCCACGAACAAGAAAAGTTCTTTGCAAGAAAAGGTTAAGCAAACACACAACAAATCCAGAAAGATATATCCAGATAATAGTAGAATGGAAATTTCTATTTCAAGGAACTAAAAACTTTCGAGAAAATAACAATTTTGCATAAAGAGATGGATCAAAAATGCAATCTTGAAATCAAATGAAAGATTTGCTAATCTTTGAAATAGAAATTGAGATTTAGATTTGCAAGAAAGAAGAAACTTTAACTTTGCAAATTATAAAAGAAAGAAGCAAGACCAAAATGAAGGAAGGAAATGCTACGGAGAACTGACGAAAAGCAGTGAAGAAACAGAACAAAAGCTCAAAACTGGAAAAGAAATGAACTTACTAATAAGGGACTTTGGTTGGGTCCCACCGAGTATGCCAAAATGTAGATCAATAATTTCCACGCTTGTTACCTGTCCAAGTTAATGTACCAAACTAAACACAAAAACCATTAAAAACTCAAATGAAATCAATACCTAATAAATAAGATAAGATTCAAAGGTGTAGATGAAAAGAAAGCTGATATAGACAAGATGGATGCACACAAGTGATCCTACAAAGCAGATCCAAGAAACCTGTAAGACACAGATGCTTGATAGAAAAAGACAACGTTAAAAGATATTTGGGTGGACTACTTGACAAGAGGGTCCGGGAAGCGACAAGCTCCCTCAATGGATGTCACCCACATTTTCAATTAAGGAAAGAAGCATACATGATAAAAGATGTAAGTAAATGTCTAGATTTTTTTGATTAAAAATGACAGACAGTAATGTAAACAACAGACAGAAATCAATAGAAAATAGGAAACTATGAAAACAATGCTAGATTTGTGTTACTCGAGTTCTTTTACCCGCCAAGAGGGTAGATCAGCGCCGATTAGGGAAATCAAGGCGCGATCGAGGTAGGTCGAATTGATTGAGATAGGTCAGCGTTGATTAGGAACAATTAGCGTCAACTAGTACCGATCAGGGTCGACTAGAGGAAAATCTGTAGGAATATTTGAGAAACAGAAAATGAAGGCTAGATCATCAATGTCTCGCTAGTTTGTAGAAGCCTTTGGGATGTCGACAAGGCTCCACCTTCACTAGATGCAAAAGTAGAGTACCAAGAAATCAATGAAGGCTGCGATGTCGATGTGGTAGGAGTAGAGTAACTGGTACTCCTCTCGTGGATTGATTTGAATGGAATTAGCTTCTCTCTCGATAGATAATGCTCGTGTGTGATATTCGTAACTCTCTTTTCATTCTTTTTGTCTAACCGTAATCGAATTCTCGCCTTCTATTTGTAATCGCCGCTCCAAAAATTGGCATCGATCGGGTACCAATCGGCGCCGATTGCCTAACAGACTCTCGAAATGGCCAAAAAGAATGATTTTTGGAAAGATGAATGTGATCCCTCCGACTCAAATATGGGAAATATTCTGCTACATGGTTTATGAGGAGGAGAAATAGGGGGGATAGATGGATAAAATAGATATGGGAGGTTAGGAATTGATATGGGGTAGATAAGTGGTTAAGATACATGTAAAAAGCGTGATTAAATAGTCAATATTTAATTATCTATGGGTAAAACATAATGGGGTGAAATAAACTTAGGATAGATGTTTAAATCAAATATTAAATAATACCTTAAGGGAGTAGTGGTGATATAAATGTGCCCCAAAGTTACCCGAGAAGGTAAACGAACGTGGGGACACTAAATTGGGTAACCAAGTTTAGGTTTCTACATTTTCATCTTGAATATGCATACAACCCACCCCCCATTGATATATATGGTTGTTTTTCTAACCATAATGTTTATGAAGAAAATATTTATGTAGATGATGGTGGTGGGTCCATGATAGAAGATGATTTTGAGAGGTATATTCAAAAGACGAAGATGGACATGATGCAACTCAGAGTCAAGTGTTCCATAAAGGTAGCTAAATTTGGCTACAAGGTCCCTTGTTTATGGATTGTCCCAGTACCAAGTTGGTTTAGCACCTAGAAGAAGCTTCAGTTTATCACTAAGATGTTGCCTCATATCACAGAGTGGGTGGAGCTAATGGAGGCTCACAAATATAGCACGTGGAAAACTTGTCAATGGGGTAACCTTACACTACCATATTATAGCCCTCCCGCTCCTTCACACAAACCTACATCATCTCAGCCCGCTACACATGTTCCCATATTTTGGTGTGCTACCCCTATTGAGAATCTTATCCCTTCTCCATCCTCTCACCTTCACTTCTCTTCCTTCACTTCTTCCGCACACGCTCTCACTCCTTTCTCATGTGCATCTTCCATCCCTTCCCTACCCATATGTCCACCTTCTTCCGATTCCCCTCTATCTAACTATACCATAAATGAACAACCCCCTACCAACATGCATTTCCCAACCAATGTCATCATGTTTGAAGACTGTAGAACAGTTGAAGAATGACATGACTCATACGACTGAATGGGAAGAGGAAATCATATGGGCACTGTTTCAAAAGAAAATTAGTTAGTTCTAAAGGGTGGATTCTTGAAGGAGACCGAGTTACTTGTAGAGGCGAACCATGCATGATTGAGCCTGCAAACAGTCACCTTTAGGAGGAGAGTTTGCACGAGGATCCCACCTATGGGATTGAGCTTCCAAGAAGTGGGAAAATCACAAGTATCTGGTTGTTCTTGATTAGATACTTGACTAGCCTAGATCTAAAGAAAGAGTTGCCACCGGTCATTCTCATTTTAGAGCATGAGGTTGAACTTCAGCTTGCCAAAGGTTAGCAGCAACGTCTCTCGAATCCAACCGCAGAATAACTTTAGGAGGTATATGTGTTGTTTGTTGAAACTTTGAGGAGGGTAAAAAACTATCTATAAGTTAGTTTCTCACTCTTGGTTCTAACCATGTTCAACGTCAAATCAATTACATGGTTGCAATTTGTGACAAAGGGTAGTTTCTTCTCCTTGCCTATTGTAGGTTTTACTAGAGTGCCCTTTACCTATGGTTAGAGTAGGTTGGTTTAGGTTTTCTTTTAGTAACACAAGTTATAGTGTAAACTATGCATTTTCCCCTTGGGACATGTATGATTTTCAAATCTTATACATAGTTTTGTGCTTCTATTTCAGTGTACTCTCTCCGGTGCCTTTCCTTTTCTATTGCACTGTGCATCCCTATTGTTGTTTCCTAGGATGGTAGTTTAATTTTCAGAAGAGGCAATTCCAATAGTCTGCACACAACTTTTCACTCTCATGAATCCAAGTTAGAACATCTTCACATGAGATCGTGAGGTAGGCAGTTCGAGTTCGACAAAGGTGTTGTAAGTGACTTGTGGATGTTCTTTAAGTTGTAGATCAGATCTTCAAGTTTAGTGCTTGACTCCATGCCCAATGGATGCTTCTAAGGCTACTAGTCTCTTCATCTAGTAGGTAGATGGCCCCAAAATTTTCCAAAACTATTATCCAAATAAATCTCCTAGTTATTTGGATAACTTATATTTTATCCCGACTCTGATGTTTCACATTTTGGGTTATGCGCACTCAAGTTCACTCCCTTGGCACAATTTTCTTAAATGTAGCTCTCACACACCCTTCCCGCTTCCCCCTTTTCTTCATCTCCTTTAATTTTCCCTTTGGGCCTTCCTTCCGCACACCCGCTTTCATTCCTATGTTGTTACACACTCCTCGCGCACACCTCTGCAGACTTGCCTTCCTAAATGGATAAGTCCCTCACATGCCTTCACACTTTCGCGCCTTGAACTTCCTATTTTCCTTGCATGCCTCACACCCCCTTTCCTTTCTATAATTTTCCTCTCTCTATTGATGCTCGTACCCACTTGTATACTTGTCTTCTCCTACAACTATGCACCTTGCTTTCACGCACACAATTTTGTGCGCCCTTCTTCTACACCTTCGCACTTCGCCTTTTGTAGTCTTGCACCTCTTGATTTTGTGCCTTGCACCTTCTTTGTGCTAGTCACTATGCCACATCATCATCTGTCATACTTGAGTCTACAACATGTAACCTATCGAGCGGGCCAATAGGTCGCTAAATCTTGACAACAAACAAGTGAGTGATATGTGGAAAAAATGACAAAAAAATGAACAATTGATGCAACATAGAATTTATCATGTTTATAACCCAGTGCACCGGTATATCACTCACCAAGGATGAGCACTCACTCAAAGCATGCAAAGGAATCAAGTCACTTTTTAGAGTTGCTTGGACATAATGTTAGCATGATGGTGCATATAGATATTCAGATTCATTAACAATAGTAAACAACACACAATGCATAAACCAGATCTAGCTTTTAGAATAGATCTAGAATGAACTAAATAGTGACTATAACAAGATTTACCATGCAAGAATCAGATTCAGTCATGTTCAACACCATTATCCAGTCAATATGAACCATTGTATTAAGTACTATAAAACAAAAAATCTTCTTACATTACATAATTATCTTCATGAGTCATGCGCGCGACAAAATCAGCAGCATAACTCCACCATAGTTTTCACACACTAACTCATGTAAATCAATACATATATAGGGGTGGGGAATTTCCATTCACCACCCATGCAATTCTCAAAATAGGTCACATAGCCATGTGCCTTTACAATAGGATACACAACATGCAAGTGCTCTAACAATAGACTTCCTATAGTTAACTCTGAGTAGAAGTCCTATTATTAGCCTAAACTATGCATGGTGCTCAATTTTCACTTGTTCCCAAAATACCATTTCTTGGACCACAAGTCTTCATGTCTTTGTGTTCTCAACATGCTACCTCCAAAAATAGCCCTTATCTAAAAATGGCTAAGTCCTGATCCTAGGTGCTCCAATCCTATCATAGCGTCGTGCACTTCCAATGCCCTATATTTGTGCACCCAATACTTAGGCCATTTCTGTCTGCTCAACATTACCCCACACTAGAGTACATTGTCATCCTAGAAATGGGTAATCACCTTGTCACTCCAAAAAAAATAGGATAAATGAAAGAAAGAATCAAGGAATAAAGAATATGGTGAGCCATTTTATTGTGTACCCTGCTCACCTTCTGGTAGAATGAATTATGGATATTCACTTTGTATTTCTCCCTCAAACTCATACCAGTCCTTAAGCGCTACATTGGTCTTGTTAAGGATGTCCAAAATGATGTCATCTAACTCATCCATAGTCATGCTTCTACCTTCACTTTTCAAAATTCTAAGGATGTTGGCCATACCTGAAACCATCCCTTCCATGACATCCACCTTTGTGGAAATGAGCTTCCCAATGCCCTTGATCCAATCCATATGTTGTTTACTTAAAGATCCAGCGTGTCTCACTTTGTTTCTACAAGGGTAACTCATTCTGAGCACTTGAGTGTTTCATCCTTTTCCACCTTTAGAACCTCATTCTCCTTTGTCTTTGTCCTTTCCTGTATTAAGTTATCAGGCATTGTACACATGGCCAATATTGTATCTGCTTTCTTCATTTCATATTTTAAGGCTTGTAAAACTACCTCGTAGTTGGATATCTTTCTCACAATTAAATCTTGAACCCTTGATGCTTCTTCCACAACACCCTTTTTCTTAGGAGGCACACTGGTCCTTCCTCAGAAGTAGGTGAATTGTTGTGCATAGATAGTGTAACTTAGACTTGAAGTCTTGAGGCACCTTCTCCCGAAACCGGGTCACTTACGCAGAATCTCATCCGTAATCTACTCCACCATATTTTTAATATTCTAGGCCTCTGCTACTGCATTGTCTCACTCCTAAGTGAGGCACTTGATTTCTTTTTCTTTATCCTCCTTATCTTCTAATAAAGACCCGTATTTTTTCCGCCTTATCAATTTTTTGGTGCACTACTTCTATGACACTTTGACCAAAGGCATTACCAACCTCGTTCATTTGAAAAATAAATTGTCTTGATAATCATATGGCATGTGTAAGGCACCTTCCTCATCTTATTTGATCTCGCATGCCTCCTTATCGACATCAAAATCAGGATCATCCATGTGAGTGTGCATACTCCATGATATTTTTTGTGAGTGCACGTGTTTGTCATTTCTGGGTCCATCCAATCCTAGCCATATAGTTGTTTGTTTGGTAGATTACTCTGGAAACGGACACAAATAATTTTTGAAGGGTTATCCAAATAACCTAAGTTCTGAGTACCTACTGCCCCTTCCTCATCATGCCCACTTGCATGCTTTCCAACGTCTTCATGAGCATATGCAACCTCATCTTACGGTATTTCCATGCCTGTATCCTATTGTATAGTGCCTCCAAAATTCTGATTCACTTCCCCTTCATCCTCTCCTTCCTTCTCTATGGGGTGTACTATAACCTCTCGTGTTTCTACGGGCACTACATTCTCCTTCACCGAGTATCGTTCATGAATACTTGTACTTGGATCTATAGTTTTGTAGAATTCATGCTCACTAATATCCTAATATTCTTGCATCTCTATGCTAGGCTGGCCTTTTCTCTATTCCCACCCATACTTAGAGTTTCCTATTCTTCCTGCACACTTGACGTGGGGACTCCTCATTATCGTTAACATGAATATATTTCCTGCGCTTTTTCCTTTCTTCCTCCACATCCTTCACATGAGTCACGCGTGGTGATATCCTTATTGGTTGTGAGGTCCTAACGCCGTTGTCTCTAGATTTGTTCCTTTTTCGCATAGCTCTCCTAGTATGTAAGAGTTCGGCGTTGTCTCTCGGTTATTCTTGCTTGAGGAAGTTTTCTAGTCATGTAGGCATTGGATCCTCTTGAGCAAGCGGTGTAAACGCAACATGCCTTGAAGTCCCTATTTTCTTCCCCTTCTTTAGAGGTGATGGAACTACCATATCTGTGCCCTTCACAATTTTTCCATCCTTGAACCTTGGCCTCATATATATATATATATATATATATATATATATATATATATATATATATATATATACGTGCATTGTTTCAATCGCCCACAACCAAACTCTACGGTGTAATGTCCACATTTCCTGATTGCATGGTTTCCACATAGGCCTCTTTCCCCAGCCATACATATGTTTTGCGCAGAATGTGAACATATGCGTCTACCTGTTTACGTCAAAATGGATTTGGTGTGTATCATGGAATCATTTTACATAATATTTAAAGTATCATGTGAATGCAAAGGGAAACTTACACTAAGGGATCTTCTCTCTAGACCTCATATGGAAGCACCCCAAGCTGAAATGCTAGTAAACTAAAAATTCAACTTCTCCTTCCAACACCTTTGGAAATTCACATAGAATGTGCCATTCTCCCTTGAATTCCCTACGTAGTCTCCTGAACCACTTGTCTAGGTGCTCCTTGTATGTATTGGAAGTAGTCCTCGTAGAGTGTACTTGGAATATTTATTTTTTGGGGACTTATTCTCCAATGGAAACTCCCAGATGTTCTCCCTAGGTCCGTTGGGTACTCCAATTTCACTAAATATAATCAATAATAAAATTGCACCCTAGGTAATCTTCTCACCTTTATCTACTTGGATGCACACCTCATTCACCAAGCTTTTCGTGACATACCCGACAATGTTATAGTATGTATGTTTTTTACCATTTTGTGTGTTATATGCAACCAATGCACATTAACCTCATTCCATCTCTCGGTGGCACCAACTTGCTCCCCGTTAATCACGTTACAACTCGGTGGAAATATCTATAATATTGGTGACTTTGAAGGCTCGACCCCCTTCTTATACTGATGTAGGGCTGCTGTGGCATCAATGCCCTTGTCATCTAATAGGTCTCCAGACTATCTCTAAGCCCAAGTCGTGTAACCCTGCACCTTCCCAATTAACTTGGCAGTGATCCTCATTCTCCTGCCCGTGAAGTAGAAAAAGTATTCATGGATGCGCGACATTAGCCACTAGTACAATTGCTCAGATTCCCAAAATAGGGAAACTCCATAATTTGCATGACCCCCATATTTTCAAGTAACTTCTTCACAGATTCGTCCAAGACCCTAGTGTCATCCACCAATCGCTGATTTGTCCTTCTGTAAACTTCTACCATGACCTCCTTCAAGCATTTATCAGTGTGATGGTTGATCTCAAAAACCCTACACTGTGTAATCTTTGTTTTCCAAGGCCACCCTCAATAAATTCTTCTATATATAACATATTGACCAACCAATCCTCTACTAGATTTTCACTACGGTGGGAGCCTTCCGTGGTGCCAAAGTGCTCCTTTCGATTCGTGGAGTGCTTATGAAAACCCTAGCTGGAAAAATAAAAACCCAAGTTTCCGTACAAACAAAACCTAATTTAACCTACCTTCGTGCACATGAACCATCACTCGATCCTTCTTTACGTACCTAGATTCTCAACACCATGCTTAAAATGTGACAAGTTTACTCACTCTGCAGAGTTCTCGTCCTCTCCAAATCTTCTTCACCCTTCTCATTTTGTTTCAAACTCGAAGGTAAAAAATGTCATTCAAGTGAAAGCACCGACTTAAAATAAAATATAAAAATTACCTTCATTAATTGCTCCACCTACCACCATACATGGTATTAACTCCTATTGAGCGTGTGTCACGCCTCCTTATCATGTGCCCCAATCTCTCATGCCTCAAAATTTGGCACCTCAGTCATAACTTTCTAGCACACCACTACTTATCTATCACATATCTCCTCTACCCGCACCTCCTTACGCCGAAGTATTTATCCAATGTGACCCAAACATATGTAGTCTCAAATGCTTCAGCTTTATTAGGTTATACTTGAGTGCTCACCGCCTTATGCATTATCTTTAACTTTGAGCAATACTCTTGAATTTTTCATCACCTTTCAAATCCTGTTCATAACCTTTCAAAACCTATTCCTTTATGGATAACAAAAATAATGATGTAGCCTAGAATTTACTATAAATAACCCAAATGTGTTGGCACATCACTTAGCTAGGGCTGAGCACTCACCCAAAGCACAAAAAGGCACCAGTCCCTCTTTAGAGTTACTTGGACACAATGTTAGCATGATGGTGCATATAGATATTTGGATTCATAACAATAGTAAACAACACACATTACATACACCAAATCTAGTTGTTAGAATAGATCTAGAATGAACTAAATAATGATTATAACAAGATTTACCATGCAATAATCAAATTCAGTCATGTTCAACACCATTATCCAAGTCAATACGAACCATTGTATTAAGAAATCTTGTAAAAATAAAAAGCTTGTTGCATTACATAATTATCTTCATCAGTCAAGTGCGCGAAAAAACTTGCACCATAACTCCACCATAGTTTTCACACACTAACTCATGCAAATCAATACATACATACATACATACATACATACATATATATAGGGGTGGGGACTTTCCTTCACCACCCATGCAATTCTCAAAATAGGTCACATAACCATGGGCCTTTACAATAGGATGCACAACATGTAAGTTCTCTAACAATAGAATTCCTATAGTTAAATCCGGTAGAAGTCCTATTATTAGCCTTGACTATGCATGGCACTCAACTATCACTTGTTCCAAAAATACCATTGCTTGGACGCAATTCTTCATGTCTTTATGTGATCAGCACACCACCTCCAAAAATACCTCTTATCCAAAAATAGCTAAGTCCCGATCCTAGCGCTCCAATTCTATCATAAAGACTACGTGCTTTTAACACCCTATATTTAAACACCCAATACTTAGGCTATTTCTATCTTCTCAAAAATAGTTGGCCAATTCTTCAACCAATATGTGCATGCCACATGTCTTGTATGTCCATTTTGCACTCTGATCTTTGGTAGTTATAAATTCTACTACAAAGGCTTAGATTCCCATGCGCTTGGGCTCATTTGAAAGCTACTAATGTTGTTTGCATGTCGACTTTTCAAAATATGATTTGGGTAGGATTTGGTAGGTAGAAAATAGGGAAATTTCATTCTAGTCATTAATGCACACATCTAATATATCCAACCACCCATATTTCTTCAAAAATGCTCTCCTTCCTTCTTCTACATGCCAAACAAACATGGGGAAGTGCTTCTAAAAGCCTTGCGGGTGGTTTTGTAGGCATTTATCACTTTTTGTTAGTGGTTTAAGATTTGAATCCAAGTTTTCCTCCTTTACCCCTTCTCTTCTTTCCTTCTTCTTCTATAAATACCATATTTATGCTTTGTAAAAAGGATCCTCTCTCAGAACGACACCATGCCAAAATGGTGGCCAACTTCCCATGGGTTTCAGACCTTGACTTGGTCTCTGCAATGTATTCTCACCTCCTGTCGTGAATGTAACTGATTGTGTGTCCCTTAAGTAATAAAATCATGTTTTGTGGAACTCTCATCTTCCCTTTCTCATTTTCATTGCATCTCGCCTCTCTATTTGCATTTTCTAGCATGTTATGCATCTCCTCTACTTGTAATCCCCACATTCATGTGTTTGCACACGCTGGAAAGACAAGCTTACGTGTTGATCGTGGTGCGCATTGTCCACCTCTCTTTCTTCACCCTCTTTGTTTCCTTCACCACTTGTGGAGAGTGATCAACCCTCTTTCTAGCGCTATCACCTTCCTTTTAGCTTAGGATTTTCCTTCATGGATCTCCTTCTATCCCTGGTCCATTAGAATTGTATAATAGCATAGATAGCTTATTTTCCAAAATTAGGAGTGTTGATTAGAGAATACTTGTTAGAGAACACACAAGGAGTCTACGTGGGAGAGAAGGCCAAGATCAAGGATGCGAGAAGGAAAGGAAGGACCGTGTGTGGAAGGAAAGTTCAACATTCAGGACTTAGCTGATTTTGAGCATGATGACCTATTTTTGGAATATGGTGTGTGGAACACACCAACAATGTAGAGACATGCACACCATGCATTATCTATCTTTGGAGGATCGGATTGAAGCATTTTGCATGGAGACGAGCTAAGAATAGGATTGACACTTTAGTTAACTGTAAGAGGCCTATAGATAGCACACTTACATGTGTGGCTATGCCTGTGAATGATGCGTGGCTATTAATAGCATGTGACCTATTTTTGGAATAGATAAGCAGTGAAGGGAAAGTCCCCACCATATATATATAATGTGAGGTACATAAGTAGAAGAGAGTGTGTGTGATGGATGTATGAAGGTATAGAGATATACGCATATGACTTAATTACTATATCAGATTCATATGCGCATTGGTATAGATTGAAATTATTGTAAGGAGCTTCTTTGTTTATTAATAGATGGAAGATATTGGTTGAATCTAAGTGTCATTCCTATGTGTATTTGAGTAGTGCATGTTATTGATTCAATCATGATTACTTTTTAAAGCTTGTTCCTTCATAGATCTAAATGTAGCATGCATTGTAGAATGATGGATTAGTTATGAATCTATATGTTTCTTCCTTCATCACGAAACATCCTGCTATAACAACCCTAAAGAGGGACCTGGTACCTTTGTGTGCTTTAGGTGAGCACTCAGTCTAGGCTAAGTTATGTGCCAAAGACATCTAGGGTGTTATCTGGTAAATTCTAGGCTACATCATTTATTCCATTGTCAGGACCTCCTTTTCGATTGTTTTCAGGATGGTTCATGATGAAGATGTATCGGTTAAATCTAGCAAGTATTGAGGAATGGATACATGATTTAGAGGAAGAATATGCATGACGGTTCAACAGTGGATCTGAGTTTAATGCACACACTTGGGTAGAACATAATCTATATTCCAGATTATATGAGATATTTTTGCCATCTTTCTAGTAGAACTATACGAGTGGCTTATCGCTTATGCATCTCAAGTAGAATTGGAGGTATCGGGCACTTATCCTGGACACGGGAAGAATTTCGGGCCGTTTATGATGTTGATCTAATCTAGACTCATGTTGTGGATACGTGATTTCATGGTGTTCTAAATAGTTATATTTTGGAATATTCAATTTTGACATACGCTTGCCTAGAGGTAGATGAATTCAATTTTTTTCGGTATCTAAGAGGAACATATCTATAAGGTATTCTGTCGCGATCAAAATCTTGATGGTAACTTTGAACCTAGAGAGTAAACCGATGGATAACTAAAAATTCACCATGCATGAGGGAAACAACAGGTTTGGTGAAAGATGGCAGACCTGAAGCTGTAGAGAGAGGTAGAGAGAGGAAAGGTGGATTAAGTATAATGAGGCACGTGAGAGGGAGATAGAGAAGCAAAAGTGTTCCATTGCAGAAAGTATGGCGTTAAGGAGAGAGATGGCTCGTGATGGATTTACAACTCACATAGAAGACATGGAGCAAGATCATCAGGAACTCCCCCATCTTGGAAAACATGATAGAGATCCCATCTTGGCCTCAAAGAAGTGTACCAGAGAGACTACCTCGGACCTGTGAGCACACATCTTAATCCACCTAGTGACCTAGCTCTTTTACTTGGTTTTCCAGTATCTAGTACAACAAGTAACCAACAAGCTAACTTGGGAAGTAGGAGAGCAAAAGTAAGTCAGGGATCAAGTACATCAATGGAAGGACAAATGAATTCAATGACATTTGGAGGAACATTCTTAGGCACATCATCCACATAGAATGTGAGTGCGTAGAATGTTGGATTCACCTCTTGAAGTGGAACTACCCTGCATTGTAAGGGTCAAGTATAATACTACTATCGAGCACGTGGAGTACATCTACAGGTCCTATTCTCACTACATGTGGAGTATCGGGAAGTATAGGTGGTTCTAGTTCTAGTGGATCTAGTGATTCGGAGGTAGAGGGAACACAAGAGGTTCGAATCATGTGGTCAAGGTCTGCAACAATGAAAAATATTTATATGCAAATGTATCTTCATCTTCTAGAGTATAGAGGTATAGAGTATGTTTCAAGCATGTGCACATGTGTGAGATGTTGTGGTACACCTAAGGGACCACGGCTACCGAGTGCAAAGAAAGTAAATTTTGTACTACATTGTAAGGACATGCACACAACTAGTATATGAATTTTGACCATGATCAAACTTGCGTGGATTATGTAGCATTGAAGGATGTTATTTGAAAAGAATTCCATATCCTTGAGTTTGAGCAGAAGAGTATTAGTGTGCTCAAGGATATCGGGTAAGGCACTACCGAGAGTTCATGTGAGTATGATGTTCATTTTAAGACATTTCTATCTAAGCTATCTTATGATATTCACACTAGCCACCATGCACAATGGTTCATTGGAGGACTGATTACACCATTTAGAAGGGAGCTATCACATAAGACATACATTGATCCATGTGAAGCACTAGAAGAAGCTTTGTGTCGAGGTAGTTGGGAGCATTGACACTGGTGTTAATCCATTCTTAGAGGCACATATTACAGCTATGACAAAGTAGATAGAGAAGTTATCAGCAAATTCAGCCCATGAAACTTGGTCAGGAATTTGGTGTCATGATTGTGAAGTGGAAGGTCACACCATGGATAGTTTCCTTGCAGATTTGTATGCTCATTATTGTTGGATTATGAGATCTCGTCATTTGAATCATGATGCTATTCAATTTCCTTTGTTACAACGCATAAAAAGGAATAATGTATCCTTATTTTGCAAGATTTGCAGGTCCACGACCCATGATACTGAGGATTTTCAGCTGATTGGTCAGATCTAGGATGCTATAGACATTGAGGTGCGACAGACAAGTGTAATAGATAATTCTAAGGGTAATAATGAGCACCAGGATTGGGATCATAATCAAACGCACTATGACATGAATGAGGGGTGTTTTGAAGGAGGTCATGGAAGGGGACGTGGATATCGTGGTGGATATGGGGGATGAGGCTGAGGTGGAGGAAGAGGTGAGTTCCCTCATGGAATATGTTATACGTGTGGATCTCCTAACCAAGATAGGTGTGAATGTCCTCGAGTATTGCATGTTCTTTTCTGCAGAAGAACCATAGCTATGAAGAGTGCTTGGACTTAAATGAGCATCCGAGTAAGTATCATAATCAAGAAAATAAAGGTGTAGGGATGGATAGAATCTAGAGCATGGTAGAGGATCGGTGGAAGCCCAAGATATCGGAAGGACTTGAGGCATCGACAATGAAGATTACTACACGCGCTGAAGCAACATGCACGAGAGAAGCATTGTACCGTAAGTCTACGATCACCAAGGAGGAGGTTTTTCATGCAAGGTACCTAGATCCTAATCATCGAAGGAGGTTTACCATGATATCATGAAAGTGTTAAGCAATCTTTAGGGTGAAATACAAGAATTAAAGGAGCAGAAGAAAGTATGAGAGACAATCCAAACCGATATCGATGATCGGAGAAGTGTGAAAATGTTGTGCCAGGAGAACATTATCCCACTATTAGGAAGTTGGTTAAAGGGGAACACTTCACACGCAAGTCTTGAGATCAGACGGTAGATCCTGCATGCAAATCTTCCCCCTGATAGCATTGAATATGACAAGGAAATTACTTTGAATGTTGTTGTGGATGGGTGGCTATTGAGAAACATATTGATTGATATAGGTATGAAAGTAAATGTGCTTACATTAGATGCATGGGTAAAAATGGGGAGGCCTCCATTACAGCCATCATCTAATGTGTTGTTTATAACAAACTAGACTAAGGCCACTCCCATAAGAGTTTTGAAAGATACGTCTATAACTATACAAGGGGCCAAGTTCACTTCTGGGATTATGAGGTATTAGCACTTGCAGAAGTAGACAATTTTCTAGTCTTGTTTGGATGCGTGTTATGTAAATAATGCTAGCTTGAGGTTTAATAAGGGGTATATCAGCTTTGAGAACAATGAGGAAGGATTTGTGATACCTTTGATAGATGGGAAGTCTACACCATATGTTAAGCCTCTAAGTGAGGAAGATTTAAAAAGAATTTATGTACGCACTATTCGGGACCTGTGAGGTCAATGAGCCATCAAAAGAAGGAATCCTACAATGGGAGGATTCTCATTCTATTATTGATACTTCAAGTATTGCTTGCGACAATTGGGCTCATGGTACATATGAATTGGTAGGACGTGAGGTAAAAAGTGTGGTTGCACACAGGAATGGACTTCGTTCGGTTCAACAGTTAGGTAGCACAATACCTTGGTATATAGGGGCAAAAGATCTTCCTACATTTTTGAAATCCATGGAAACACAATGGATAGATCAAATTAAGAGAAGAGCTATGTTAGTATATACCTTACACGGGACAACAACGCACTGGTGGGTAGTCCACAGAGATAGTCTTATAGAATGGGAAGAGATTGGAATCACCCTATCTATTAGGTTTATAAGAAACAATGCACCTACGTAGATCTGCACTTATCATGGTGATCAACCTGTTCAGCATCACATTCAACAAAGTGTGAGAGACTCTAGACAGCAGGACATGAAGCATTACCACCTTCACTGGGTGCATAGATTGTACTCTACGCTACAAGGATGTGCACACGCTTGGTATGTATATGTAGAACTACATTGAGAGACTCGGAAACTAGAAAAATTTGATGTAGGGATGATCTATACCTTTGATTACTTTTCTTCTCAACCTCCAATAGAAGAGGCATTAAAATCTATCAAGGGCTTAACTATAGGAGATAGTGCAAATGAAGAAGAGCATATTCAGAAATTATTTGATGAGACAGAGTCTCGGAGCATGTTTTGAAAAGGAAGAAGAACTGGAATCCATAGTACTTCAACGCGCTTTCCTTGAGAAATAGAAGGGAAAGATGGTTTACATCATGGATAATGAGGAAGTTGAGAGCCTGGATATTGAACATTCACAAGGGTGCGCAAGGTCATGGAATATGCAGACAAGGATATGTGAACCTATCATGAACCCATAAAGATAGAAGGTGAATATAGGTTCGAGGCCGAGCCTAAGGAGGCCATAATTGGAGACCACCGGTCCGACTCGGAGGTAGAAAAGATCATTGAGTTACTCAGGGATTTTCAAGACTTATTCCTCGAGGGTATCATAAACTTAAAGGTGTGCATAAATAACTTAGGGAAATGAAGATAAAGCTTAAGGATGGTGCATGCCTAGTTAGAAAGATGCCTTACAAAATGAATCCTAATTTTCATGAAAAGGTAAAAGAAGAAATTGATAAAATATTGAAATATGGAATTATCAAACCTCTTGATGAGTCGAGAATGGGTTAACCTAATGGTGGTCGTGATCAAGAAGGATGGAAAATTAGAATATGTGTAGACTAGAGGAGTTGAATGCTGCATGTGTAATAGATCCATTCCCTATGCTATTCACTAAGGAAATATTGGAAGGTGTTACATGGGAAAGAAATATATTCCTTCACGGATGGGTTTTTTTGGGTATCATCAGGTTAGGATTTCTTAGGAGGATCAAGAAAAGACAAAATTCACTACTAAATGGGGTAATTTTGCCTATACTGTGATGCCTTTTGGATTGAAAAATGCACCTATTGTATTCTCATGCATGGTTATTCGACATTTAAATATTTTATTCACAACTTCTTACAGTCTACCTCGATCATTGGACAAAGATATGGGTGGTGAAAGATCATTGCGAAAATCTGCATTTAATGTTTGAATGATGTAGATAGTTGAGTATCTCTTTGAACATCAAGAAGTGCATATTTTCTACACCATTTAGAATATTTTTAGGACATATAATTTGTAAGGAAGGTTTTATCGTTGATCCGTAAGATTGCAGTCATTTTAGGCACTGGAAGCACCTACTAGTTAGAGAGAGGTGCATGGAGTTTTAGGTCATATAGGATACTATAGAAAATTCATCAAAGGGTATGCCAAAATTTCAGCACCATTGGAAGAGTTACTGAAGGGGAAAGGTACATTTTATTGGGGAGAACCCAACAACGCGCGCATTTGATATATTAAAAGAGAAACTTACTACCGCGCCCATTCTATGCTTTCCTTCTTGTTTGTCCAAAAATATGTCGGGTGGGTAGATCTATGGATAGATGAGCCAACAATGTGTAGGACATAGCCCTCTTTGAGACATCAAAGCGAAACCGGTTTATTTCTATTCTACAAAGCAGGAATGCATGCAAGTACTACAACATTCTCGCCTTCGGGGTTTGGGATCTCATCCCGGTTGGGGTATTTCTGACTACGAAAAGAATGGAAAGGAGTGAGGAGAGGAGATAGGATAGATCTGAAGGGAGAAAAGAAATGAATTCAAAAGTAGAAAGGTCAGAGGGTCTATGTTTTGGGTGGTAGTAAACAAAGCCGAACTTACTTGCATAAACGAACAAAGCAATACTGATGAACAAGTGACAAGAAAGTAGAGATGGATCCAACAGAATAAATGCATAGATCTGACATAAGAAAGATCAGATGCCCATAACACACATATTCAACACAAAGTCTTAATATTTGTATTAATGTTTTCTTTTTTTTACAAAAGTACAAAGCCTTTTCTTCTCACTTCTATTTTTCATCTAAAAATTTTCCACACCTTGAATATAACCGGTATTCAAGTATATATATAAGAAGAAGAAGGAGAAGGCAAAAGGAAACCAACAACTAATTACAAAATATACAAAAGTCAAGCGTTGACTTTGGGCAACTTGGTGGATGACAACATCCCATGATGCAACATGGATGATGTCATTGTTTATGCCAACATTCTTTTAGACATAACAAAAGAAATCCAAGAGGAGGAAGGATACTCATTGTCATCGCGTGGCTGAAAAGGAGTGTCCCGCTCATGCTCGGGAGAGGTGATGTTGAATTGAGCTCAATACTCCATGAATTTGCTAACCATTGGTTGGAGTTGATCTTGGGTAGGACCCTTATTGTGATCACCAATGACTTTACAAACTTCCCACTCATCTTTGAGTTTCTCCGGGAGTTTGCAGATTCGCTACCTACCTCCATCGGTATCCTATAAAATCACGGCAAGCCAGAAGGTTATTGATGGATTCAGTATCAAAAGTGGCTTCTGTCCCTAGCCCTTACGAGATGATCTCTTTGAAGATCCGGATGGTTTCATCTGTCTTCCTCAAGGTGAGTGATGGAGTGAGCAAGCCCGAAGACATTCTTAAAATAATTTGCTCCATTTGATGCATGGCATCCAGGGCTTGTTCCTTGACCTTATCTATTTTCTCCAGGACAAATTCCATCTGATCGACCTGGTAATCCAAATCAGCAAGGATTTTATTGGGTGCTCTGGGGTGATCGAAGATGCCGAATTTAACTAAATCTTCGACTGAACAGTCAAGCATCTTATGGAATGTCTCATGTTGCAACCTTGCATGGTCCAACTCTTCAGAGATAGGTCCTGCGATCACCTGGAGTTCCTTGTTCGCCTGATCAATATTCTGATATAGTTCGGTGAACTTGACGATTACTTCCTCGCTGTCTTTGAGGATTTGGTCTCTCTAGGTGGATACTTCCATGCCTTGTTCACCAATCTTGGTGTATTCATTTATATTTCCTTGACTAAGGACCTCGGGAGTTTCGGTGGGGTTGTAGGAGGTGCACCGCCCATTTTTCTGCAGGGCATGAAGAAGATGCTTATTCTTCTCTTTCAAAGTATCCTATTCTCCTCCTTTGCTTCGAGGCTTTTTGCAAAGGGCATCTACCACAGATAGGGCCTTTCCTTGGAGACTCTCGGATGGTGTTCCCATTGTGACCAGCGTCACTGTATATCTGTAGGGACAGATTCCTTCTATCCTTTGTGGGATCGAGATACGCGATCTCCATTACTTTTCTCCCAAAACACACCGAGAGAAGAGGGTTATTGGCTTTTTCTTCTTAACCCCTTTAGTTGGGATGACAGAGAAGTCCATAGGTGCAATAGGGATTTTCCTCTTATGTAGACTTAGGCACCGAGAAATCCATGTTAGACTTATGGGAGAGGGACCAGAGGTGGAAGGGGAGCAGCGGTTGTAGCGATCGAGGGAAGTGCATCGAGACACTTGGTGGCAAGCATTGAAAGAGAGGCCAACACCGTGTGCTCATGGAAGGAGGAGACACTACGGGGAAGTAGTTGCGGGGCCGGAAGGGATCCGAGAGATGAGAGAAGAAATGGAAGGGGACAGTTCCGTAAGGGAAGAGAAGATGGAAGAATAGAAAGGGGGAACCACGGAAGACTTGGGGGAGAAGAAACAACCAAGGGAATGGTTGGTTGAGTCACGTGATCGGGGGAAAGAGGAGAGGCGGGGAGGGACGGTGGAGACCTAAGAAGTTATAACAGTGGCAACATCCCGAGTAGATGTGCCCATTTGAATAGTTACCACCTCTTCTTCATCAGCGATATCAAAGCTAACAACCTGTTCTCGTGTGGTGGAAGGAGGACTCTCGGGAGATTCCTCTTGAGTAGAGCTTGACTCTCCCTCTTTATCTTTACCTTTGCCATTTGGTAGATGATTTGGCCTGACAGGTGCATCACCCAAAGGAGATGTAGTGAAATCTACTCCAAGGTAGATAAGGCCATTCATTCTGCACCAATGTTCTATTCACCGTAGCGTTTCCTTAACCCTTACCTCAATGGTCTGAGGTGTCTTTGTTCTATCTATTTCAACAAATGGCCAGCTGTCCCCATCCGTGTCTAAATACACTTGATCAACTTCTTGATCAGATGTTTGATAACCTTTTAGAATAATGGCCATGCCATATTGAATAATCTCTACCAGGGCCAAGCGAGAGTGATCTTTTCTTCTGAGTTCGACCTCATGGTACATGTCAATGTAGATATCCTCGATCTATGGAATGTGGATCGGATCGAGTTTAGCCTTTGGGAGGTAATTTCTTGGATCAAAGGTGGGCCTTTCCAGGAAATTGTGCTTTAGATTGAGCAGTTCTATCTCTACGAACATTTCCCGGGCTTTGTGGTGGGAAATTTAAGTGTACCTATCCTTGTGAGGGGGAAAGGAGTTCCACCCTTCTTTCTTTTCGTGCATTTCTCGTGATAAGTAATGAGCTTCCTATATAGCTCCAACGGGATCAGCTTAGGGCTAGTGTATCTCGGTAATTTGGTGGGCTAGCCTAAGAAGTTGGTTGCCCGAGATAGGTGAAGGTGGGAAGTTGGGTAAATAATGCCCCCACTTCTCGATTCTTTGTGACTATGCTCTTAGTGCGTTCGACCATGAGTCATGTTGGGCCTCGGGAAGGCGAGATGATGCCGTAGAAAAAGGCATCGTTGATTTTGGTGAACTGTGGGATACTTGTTTTCCAGCCTTCAGCCTGGGTAGTACTCGTATATTTTTACTCGGGGCCAAACCCACATCGGCTCGAGTCTTTGGATAATCCCTCTCGAGGTCAGTAGCGTAGACTACGTAGGAGTTCATGTGGAACCTCCTGTTGTGGTGAGTTGTTGGAGCTGTTCAAAGATGGTGCTGCTTATGATTTCGTCCACTCAAAGCACTCGATCGTGCACATTTTTATTCATGGTTTCGTGTACACTGAGCATCCATTTGCAAAAGTAATGGGCATCGAAATCCCAAAATTTTTCTTAGGAACGTAATGGTGTCACTCGGTTCCTCGGAGAAGTCATCGTGGTGAATGACCTATGGCCATCTGGTTATCACCTTCTTATTCTTCAAATATACTTCATTCATCAATTTGCATGCATTTATCTTCATTATCCTCCCACGCCTTGATGCATTCTTCTTGGATTATAGCCACAAAATGCCGGTGGTGGGGAATACCTAAGCATGATCTCTAAGTTTCGGGTAGTGAGGATGATTATGACCTCGCCTCTTTTCATTTACGACACATCTTGTGTCTTTGTAAATAAAGATGGGCCACCAAGCATCATAAATTCATTATTCACCATGTTGACGGGGATTCGTCCAAAGAAAATGCAGACCACCGCCCACCAGTTTGTCCATCCAAGGACTGCCTATGACCCTCTTGGTTCTAGCCTAGAAATCTTCCATGTCAATATGGCCAAGTTCGAATCCCCGATATCTAGGTCACATTCTACGGGACTCGGGCATTCGACCCTCCGATATTTGTATTTCATTTCCTCCTCCGTGAGCTTAGCCTTACCCTTTGACTTGGTTGGTCTTTTTCTTGATGTAGACATATGTGGATTTGAGTTCGTTTCGATCTGCAAGGAGTGAATTCCAACGCAAAGAGCCATATTAGCTATCGAGATCTTCCATTAAAGTTTTACACGAATGAGGAGTTAGCAATTTTGAGGCCTCTCGGGCGCAAGACGCAGAACGCTTCAGCAGTGTAGGGTTAAAAGTGTGGTGCATCAAGGGGTGTTACATGGAATAAATCAGCACCAAAGGGCGCAGGCGCAAGGATTTTGCATAGAACATAGATGTTGTTGTAATAGGGGTGTGCTGCGCCATTTATATGTGGTTTTATACTAGGTGCAAATAAGTTTGGTGTTGCATGAAGGTAGGATGTGCTAAGGGGCATAAATATGGGGCATGTTGCATGGAACTTTGGTGCGCCGAGAGGCACATGATCAACGCGTGTAGGACTAGCTTTAGGTGCGCCGATGGGACTTTTTAAGCGTCGCAAGAAAAGATTGCATGACACTTTTTTGTTGCCGCAAGGGATTATGCCTACGCCGGGTTTAAGATTTACTTTGTTTATGCATGACACAGGAATTTACGTGCTACAATCAAGGCCAGTGTGCCCTCTTGGCATGACTGTTTTTTATGTAACAAGGGTGGCAATTACGCCAAGAGAGAAAAGTGGCTCGAGCTAACTTTTAGGTTTTCTCTCCTTTCCGATGGGTTTATGTCTTTTAGGCCTCCTTGTTCATAGATTTAGATGGTGAAGGGGCAAAACAAAGAGATCTCGGGTTTTTCTTGAGGCGAGCCCTCTTGGCCGTAGATCTCGGAAAGAGGGTGAAAACGGATTTGGGAGGGAAGATTTTCAAGAATGGCGGGGAGGGGTTTATGGTTTCTCGATCCATTTCATCCTACCTCACAAACAACTAACAAAACAAAAAAAAAGAGGAGTAAGAACCACTTACCCGGAATATATAATGAGAGAAACAAAGTGGGGTCCACGAACGCGACACGAGAATGACGGGCGCTGAAAGGTGCAGAGAAATAAAGTTTTCCACGTGTTTTTATTGTGACAATGACGATAGGCAGATGTGCCTATATATAGTCAAAAATGCCATAAATGCGCCAACCAATTTTTAAAGGGGCGCACCAAAACATGTGTCGACATGGAAAACTTTGCACCCTTTGGCACGGATAAGTTTTTGTCAAGCATGAAAACATCTACGCCTTTGGCGCAAATTTAGTACTATTAACACTAGGTCTTGAGCACCTGGCACACCAAAACATGGTGCAACATTTTTTTACATTGACAAGAAGGCGCATGCACGGCGCATGCAAGGAAGGTGCATCATGGGAAGGTGCAACAATGATTGTGTCAACACTCCAAAAGGTGTGCCAAAGAAAAAAAAGTGGGCGTAAGTTTATCCCGTGTTGTATAGATAAAAGGTGCACCTACCAAAAAAGGACCAAAATAACGAAGTTTGGAAAACTAGATTTCCCGAAAAGGGTTTTTACAACATTCCAAACGTTGAGGGATCCCGACGAGAACCAGAACAAAATTTTGGCATGGTTACTTGTAAAATTACCCTCATCAAGTTTACAGGGATAATAGCTAGCTCTTTCGGGGACTATCTTTGAGGAAAGCTTAGGGTAGAGAATCCCATCAATAAGTGCCTATCCATTGGGTTACAGAGTCAAAAACAAGGTTGATGACAAAAAGGAGAAACACACAACCAAGAAAATCAAACATATGACAAAAATAAACACATAACTAAAGAAAAATGTACAAAGAAGAGAGCAAGCTCTACTTCCTAAATATTTTGAGATGCTGCCCACTATAGGGAAGTGGGAGATCAGTTCCATCTAGATATGAGAGATAGAAGTTATTCTCTCCATTGAGCTGCTTAATCTTGAAAGGTCCTCTCCGTGCATGACCTTCGGCTCTCTTCACTTGTCCCACAAAAGGACGAGGTCTCCTACCTGAAAATCTTTGCTTAGCTTTTTATCAAAAAGTCTCTTAACTTGATTCGATGTTTAGTGATCCCTGTTGACCACTCTTACTCTTTTTTCTTCAAGCTCTGCTAGATACATGATTCTCTTTTCAAGAGAATTTTGGAAAGTCTCATCTTCAATCACTCGTGCCAAACACATAGAAGGAAGTTCTCGCAGAAATGGGAAGTTTGACATTGATTCCATATAACACTTGAAAAGGTGACATACCGATAGACCTCTTGGGAGTAATGCGGTCCGCCCACAAAGCGTCATACAATGAGTTGTACCACATCCACTGATTCTCATCAACTAGCTTCCGTATGATGGTCACTAAATTTTTATTACTTTGGATTCTACCTTACCATTTCCCAGGGTAATAACCGAGGCATGGGCCAAGGTTATCCCATATTCATAGCAAAACCAATAACTTCCTTGCGAGGAGAAGTTGGAAGCATTATCAGCGACGATTTTGTTTGGAACACCAAACCTTACAATGATATTTTCCTTGACGAAGTTGCAAACAATTTCAGAAGTGGCATTCTTAATGTATGGCTTCCACCCATTTGGTGAAATAATATGTTCTTTGGTAGGACATAACTATGTCCGGCACTCCATTGTGGGTGAAGTGCTCCAATAAAGTCAATTCCCCCGCTTAGGAATGGTTCATCAATAACGACCGGCCCGAGGGGAAAAGAAGCCAACTTTGGTTTGCCAATAAATTGTTGACTGAGCTCACATTTTGCTACCTGTGTGGTCGTATCCTCGGAATAGCATTGGCCAATAGTACCTAGCCCAGATGGTCTTGTGTGCCATCACGGAAGAGGAGAAATTACCACCACAGTCAATCATGAAAACTCTCCAAGAACTTTACCTCATCGTGGCTTGTCAACACATCGTAGGAAGATGCCATCGATTCCACATTTGTATAAACCATCATCCCAAATGACATACCTGGCTGCTCGAGCTTTATAGTGCACTTCTCCTTCGAAGTCGATGAGTGGGCACTCACCGTAAGTAAGAAAGAAAGCAATATCGAATACCATTTGTCGCTAGTTGCAATAAATAGAACCATGGGTAGAGAATCAGCTTTCTCACTGGCCTTGTGTTCCATCGATGCAATCATCCTTTTCCTCGGGGCTTCCTAAATCTTGGTTTTCAGCCATAAGCTAACATAGGCCCTTACCTCTTACCAGATTGGTTGGTTTAATATCTAGTGTAGACACCAAATTTGTGTCTTACGACCCTCGTGACCCGCATCTCATCTCGCAATCTAACCTCATCACCTAAACCTTACACAATTATTTATTAATTACCTTATAATTGATAAATCCACATCACCTTACCCACCACCTCACTTTGCCACCTCACCATGACCTACCCCTAACCCTAAACTAACCTAATTAGGACCCATGACTTGGTCTAGACTCTCACATCCATAACTAATGCCTCCTTACTCGCACCCAAAGCCGACCTTCTAGCCACTTGACCAAGCCCGCAACTGATCTCTCGGGAGAAAAGCAGGGAAGGTGGGCTATTTTACTAAAAATAGCCTACTTTTTCCTTACCGATGCCGGTTCCTACTGATCGTCCGCTTGCCGGTTACGCAACCGCCATCGGTTCCCTGTAAATGGGCTCCCCAAACCAAAACAACGGATCAGAATTTCATTTTAGAGATCAGTCGAAGGATTTCTGGACCAACAGAGAGTATTGCAAGCGAGGAATAGAGTCCAGATCTTCACTTGACAGAGCAGAGACGAGTGGAAATACCAGAAGTGTTCACAACCAAGGAGATCAACTTGCATCTTTGCCAAAACCAGTAAGTCACATCTTGCATGTCCTCTGTTATAACATTTCTTATGCTTCTTGAATCTCAGTCCTCCTAAATCCGTTTCTGAATCCACTACCCAACGTGCCATTGCATCTAACTGTCATTCTTTTATCCCTCATCGTCTCATTTCCTAATATCATCCATAAACCAGCCATTACAAACACCATAGCTACCAAAAAGATCCTAGAACCAACCGGTATTGGCCATCAAGAATCGGTGAACCTAAGCATCGGTTCCTATGATCAAAACCAGAAAACCAACCTTTCCCTACCAGTTCAACGAGACAATTTAATTGATATTTTGCAGCCTTTTGTGTTAATTCATATTAGCAGGGAACCACCACCTTCAAAGGAAGTTTAATATTTCCCGGGCCCAAGGCGTTTCCTCATTTATTGTCTAATTAAAATCTTGTGGTCTTGTGTTCTTATTTGCAGTAGTCCTTCCAAGACAAAAAGGAGTTCTCCGCAGCCTGCCCGATCTTTCTCTACGGACGCGCACACCATCTCGACATTCAAATGTATTCCTCCTAACCCTAACCTCATCTGCTTCTAAAAGGAATGAAAGGATAGAAGCAACTCTATTCCCGTAAGCCGAAACATTCTCGAGTGAAACATTTTGGCACGCCAAAGTGGGAGCCATTTTGGGTTTCTTTCTCTTGTTTATTTTCATTTTAGGAAATATATTCACTTTGTTGCTACTTTTGTTGTATATTTTCGTAAAGAATTTGTCTTGCTTTCCTAGTTTCGCATTAGTGAAAGTCATCTCTCTTGCTTCATCGAACATAATTTTCGATTTGGGTTTAAAACACATGCATTACATTTCCCTTGTTGTTCTTCAATTCTAGTGAACATAGATTAAGTAATGTGTCGTACATGCGGGAGTGATATCCACGGTATTGACAGGAAATTAACCCTAGTTTCACTGCACAACACATACCGAATCACTTCACCATTAACACAACAGCTCAAACATCCCCCTTTTTCCGCGGTATTCCTCCGCCCGATTGAGGTAACCTTATAAGCCAAAACAAACTTGACGTTTCCCCTAGGTCTTGTTGTTTAGGATTCTGACATCATCTTACGTCTAAAGGCATAAGCCCACGATAACTAAAATTAACCCTAGGATTAGTCTCTGGATTTGCGTGTGCATCTTGCTTTTTTCAAATTCTATTTTCTCTGTCATACTTTGTCTTCTGTGATCAATAAGTTGATAAATATACTCAACGTTGCTAAAAATCAAATTAGCAGCCTTTTATATCTTCTTATCTTAGAATTTTGACACCGGCATCGGTTAAGGGACCGACGTCGTTTTCTCTGTGACCGACACCGGTTAGTAAACCGATATCGGTTACTGTCTTCATCAGCCCCTGACAAACCAGCAACTTGCCAAATTCATCATTCTGAGGTTGTTTTTGTTCTTGATAGATTGAAACTTTCCTGTGTGTTCTTGTCCATGGTTGTCATTACTCGGAAGCAAGCCGCCGCCATGGTTTCACATGCCTCGCTTCTCCGTGTCTTTCCCGAATCACCCCCTTCACATTCTATAGGAACCCTACGGATACCAAAGTGAGATCCCCAAATTCCCGTAGGAGACAAGGACTTTGCCAAATTTCTCGGATGCTAATCCAGGGCCACTGCATAATACTATTTGTCTCATGCCCCGGCCATACGCCCGATGGTCAGCCTTATTGGCATGCCTATTAGTATAGCTGCTCATTTAGCTCCCACTCCTCCTGATAACACTGCCTTACTTCCTGCATCTCTAGCCCCGTCTCCCAATCCGACGGCTTCAGAGGTTCATACGACCCCGATTAGCTTTCCGTTGGTTAATCTTGGACCCCACGTATCGTTACCACCAACCGCCCCTACCTCATCTCTCTTTCCGACCACTCCATTCATGACTTACTCTCTCGCCACCTATTCACACGAGCTTTCCTTCTCAAGCTCCACCTACCTTTTCATTCCCATACACGTATCCAGTAACCTCAACACCTTATATGGGACATCCCTATTCTGTGGCACCATCATCTCATCCAACCACAGATTTCATCAAACAAATGATGGACAAAATACAAAACCGGAGGCTTCGCTTCGTGAAGTCGTAGCGCCTTCACATACGAGAAAGTTTGTCGGGGGAGCCCATTCACCCTTCTCGTCGTCCCCTTCATTCATATCCTCCTCAATGGGAGTTGCCAAAATTTACTCGTTTTAACAAGAAAGAGGATCCTCAACAACACTTGCGATCATTTAGACATGCTTGTTATTTGATTGCCCATGATGATGCCTCTCATACTCGCACCTTCCCATGTCCTTATCAGACCCGCCTTGAGTGGTACATGGTGCTTTAACCCAAAGACTCGATCTTCTCTTTTAACCAACTAGCCCAATCTTTCTTGGATCATTTCTCCATTAACATTGCCAAGAAAGTATCTATCACCGACCTCTATGCCATCCGACAATTTGAAGATGAATCTATCGCAGATTTCGCTGGACGATGGCATGGGCCTTATCAACCAACTTACGTATGCCTTACCTCAAACCGAACTTATCGAACTATTTACGCGGCCTCGCGCTAAGCACATCTCCCTACCCTCCAAATTCAAACTTTCCGCACATTCGACGAGGCCTTTACCATGGCTCTAAACTAGAAATTCGAGCCTTAAGAAGAGAAATTGCGGTTGCGTAACAAAAACCCCAATTTCCGAACTCCTGATTCTACCAACAAGCCAAACACCACCACTCCTCACGCGTCCACTTCTTCTAAATCAAAAGGAGTTGTCCACGCGGTAATGGTCAAATCTCAAACACCGTCCAATACTCCGCCGAAAACCACTTATAAGTACAAGGCCGAGCCCACCAATTACACTCCCTTGGGAGAAACTTATGGCATCATCCTGGAGAAATTGCTCAAAGCTGGGGCTATCACCTTGCCCCCTGTTAAACCTCACTCTGGGTTTGACTCCACCCGCGCAATACCTTCCTGGTACAAAGAAAATGACTTTTGTAACTTTCACCGCGTAAAAGGACATAGTCATGAAAACTGCAAGATGTTGAAAAACATAGTGCAGAAATGGTTGATGCAGGGATATAACCCTCGATAATCCTAACGCCCCTGCTAACCGAAATCTGAAAATTTTCAACAAGCCATTCCCGAATCACTCGTCCAACAGTAACGTAAACCAAGATATCTTAGCCGAGGAGAGTGTTCATGAGATCCATGCAGTCTTCGATTCTCAGCCAAAAGCCTCTATTGAAAAATTTTTGAATCAAGCCTCTCCACCAACACAGGAGTCTGAACCTCCTTCACCACCATCAAGCCAAAGTGAAATCATTCCTTTACCCATAGAAGAGTTAACTGCCCGGACTTCTCTTCTCATCGACGAGTCTTCTTACACCACATCCCTACAAGACTGTGAGCGGATGTTATCCAATTTATCTATTTCCCAAACGTCCCCTTCTACCGCTCTTGCTGCACAAGAGGAAGGCTCACCACTCCTTTTGACATCCTTAGACGAGAAATCTCTTACACTGACATCACCACATTCTTTAAACATGACAGATCCCCTCAAACACGCCCTCCTACCTATTAGTCCCTCATCACCTAAATCTTTTCAACAACCGGTGGACCTCTTAACATCTATTGATACAGTGCCTCATCTACCTCCTGTGTCACACCCGCAGTGGACTGGAATTACAACCCACCTTTCTTCCGTACAAAAATTACAAATCACACTGAGACTGTCATTCCACGTAAGATGACACAGCCCTATGGGAACGCTTTGAGTACCCCTTTTCTACTCAAATGCAAATGACTGATCCCGATGTCTCCACCATATACCCGAAGGGTTTACATGTGGCTTAAAATGCCCCCTGTTCTCACCTTCACCCCCACACCTCTACCAAATGCCCCGTCCACTTCTATCAACTTAACCAGATCTTCCCCTACGCTGGGACCTCACCAATGCCCGGCCTAACGCACCCGCCTAAGCGACTCGATCTATCCAAAAATAAATCCGTCCCGCCACCTAGGAGACAAACTCAATCCGTGCCCCTATCACAATCAAAACCATCATCGTCATACCTACCTTCCATATTGGGACCCCATCCCTCTACCTTACATCAATATATCATACCTCCTGCGTTTTCTTCAAAACAACCTACGCCTTCCGAACCCCTACAAAAATTCTGTGGTATAAGAACACCGTCACCCGCGTATCCTGTCCACCTATCAACCCTAAACAAATTCCATCATCAAAAGATTTGTTTTCGGTCACTCCTATTTCCCCGTGGTTGTTTTCTGATACCACATCATCTGCGGCTTCATCATCCAACATAGCTTCTACGCCAAAGAAATCACGTTTAGTGAAAACCACGTATCAACACCCCTCGGCTAAACCACCACCCGTGCGAACCAATCATGCCAAAACATTACCAAAACCCGCACAACCAATACCCTCATCCTCTTCCGATTTTGACCCACTCAAAGGATCTTACGCCAAAATCCTTGCTATGTTGGTGGAGAATGCGACCATTTCCCTACCTCCACTTAGACCTTATGACCCGTCTAAACCCCGACCTATGGGTTACGATGAGTCTAAAATCTGCGCTTATCACCGCACACCAGGACATGATGTGGAGGGATGCAAAGCTCTAAAACCATCCTTCAGTCACACCTCTCCCGGATAGAAAGATTAAGAAAGACAACTTACGAAGGGAGAGACCTTTAGTTTCCATTCCTCTCCTATACCATCCGTCCCCGCCTCACCAAGATCTATCATTATTACAACCCCACCTCAAGACCATGAGTTATCCCAACCATCTCCTCATCTCAGTCTACGAGATTAATATGATTAGTGTCGCTACTCGAGGCGTAAAAACAATGGGAAAGCAAAAGAAAACACACTGCGGCATATCTTTCTCCGTCAAACATCCCCGATTGCATCACCACCTAAAGTGGTCATTCGCATGACCCGCCTATCCGCCTCTAATGGCATTGCCCTTGAAATATGATTAAACAGCTTCACCAATCGCCCGTAAAATGACATTGTATGATCTCATTCAGACTTCGAATCTCATCGACAAGCTCTCATTGAGATCCTTCAAGGGATAGAGGTTTTACCTAATGAAACCCTGCCTGTCGCCTCCATTCTAACACCCAATCACGTTGCCTCTCTCACTAAACAACCCACTACTCCAATCACTTCTGTCTCTATACCACAAGTCGCCTGCAGCGATCGGTTTCTCGAAGATGAAATTGTTGACTTTGGCATGTAAGATCCCCGACCGCTCTTTTCATCTCGCTTACATCCGAGACATTCGAGTACGCCGGGTTATGATTGACGGGGCGCTTAGCCTAAACATCATCTCTTCAAAAGCCTTCCAACAAATGAATATCCCTTCTAGTTGCATGTGTGCCAACCCCATCATGTGCGGTCATTCAATGACGCTATTACTTCTACCTTAGGCACCGTGATCCTCAACATTCGGGTAGGACCACGTACTTTACCCGAACTCTTCTATGTCTTGGAGGGAGAGTTCCAATATGATATATCTGGGGTCGCCCCTGGATCCAAGCCATGGGATACGTTCCTCAACATTACATAGATGCATAAAATTTGAGTACGAGGGAAAGTCCTACACCGTGAAAGCTGACCCTCCCCCTTTAAAACCTCGCAATATGTTATACCGCCCTAACGATGTGCTTATACCAATCAAGACACCCATACATTCAACCCAACCATCCTCCTCAAATGTACCTCAACCATCCACCTCAACCGCGCCTACGCCTTCAACTGATGAAACCACCATCGCAAAAACCACTTCCCTTCCCGCAGCTAACATTCCAACCCCGATCCCTTAGTAGATGTTTTTCAGCGCCTTACGCTCGGGGAGTACCGCCTATATAACGTTAGTTCTTTCCCTACCCCGCAGGAGTATGGACAATTACATGCACATCCCACCTACGACCGTCGCGTGGGGGAGGTAATCTCTTACGGGCCACCCCATTGCCACACTAACCTAACGTATGGGGGTGTTGATGCATCCTCCATTACCCCCGAACCTCCTCTTGGTGTAGTCCCCTTCCAATCCGATTTTCAATACTTGACAAATCGTCGTTTCGCCCTCACTTTCTTGACTCGCTGTGCGTGGAAAGGCTTTGGTTTTGGCCTTTACGAACAAGGCCGACATACACTCATTCCCGTGACTACCCGTAAACATAATGATCGTAGTGGTCTCGGTTTTCTCGAAACACCTACACAGGAGACACCTCCTGCCAGCTGTATCCTAGAAGAAGAAGACGTCGCCCCTACCAAACCATCATCACCCACTTTGCCATCATCACCCACAGAATCTATAGACCCTGAATCCATCCCTCCTAACTTTTTTTTTTCATAAATGCTATCTTCATAGGTCCTCTCACTTATCAACGTGATAATGAGGACCCATCTTCTCTTCCCCTTCTGTATCCAGACATGATCGAAGAGGATTCGCCTTTGATTAATGTTGTTGAATGCCAGACGAGGACTCCATCCTCACTTACCTGGCGCGGATGATTCTTATATTCAACGAGCCTTACCATCTGAAACCCAAACCATGCTGAACGAATCTACCATAGAAATCAACATCCACACGGAGGAGGATCCTCACATTGTGAAGATTGGACAATCCCTTAACACATCAGAACAAGCCGCCTTTACTACCTTTCTCCGTGCTCGCAACCAAGCTTTCGCATGGTCTTACGCTGACATGCCAGGAATTGATCCTACCATCGCCGTCCATAACATCACCCTAAACCCCGATTCCAAACCAGTCAAACAGAAATTGAGAAAAATGCATCCACGCATTGCTCTCTTAGTCAAAGAGGAGCTCCAATGACTCCTTTCTGTTTCCTTCATCTTGCCTATTGACTATCCTCAATGGATTTCTAACATCGTACCTGTCACTAAAGCGACAGGGGGACTTCGGATATGCATAGATTTCCAGGATCTTAACCTCGCTTGCCCTAAGGATGACTTCCCCTTACCTAGCATTGACCAACTTGTTGATCTAAGCGCAGTCATGAGATGCTCTCTCTCATGGATGGCTTTTCAGATACAACCAAATTTTGGTTGCTCGCGCCGATCAACACAAACCGCCTTCATAACTCCTCGGGAACCTTTTGTTATCGTGTCATGCCATTTGGCCTTAAGAATGCTGGTGCTACCTATCAGCGGGCTATGACCTACATTTTTCATGACATTATGCACACTATCCTTGAAGATTATGTCGACGATCTTCTCGGCAAGTCTAAACATCGTAGTGAACATCTCGATGTTTTAACCATTATTTTTGATCGCCTGTTACAATATTCTGTCCACCTTCAACCAAAGAAATGTGTCTTTGGTGTTCTTTCGGGAAAACTTCTTGGCTTTATCGTCTCTTTGCATGGCATTGAGGTCGATCCATCTAAAGTCAAAGCTATCCTAGAAATGCCCCCACCCAAAAATCTCAAACAATTGCGTAGTTTACAAGGTAAGCTCCAATCTATCCGACGTTTCATCTCCCAACTTTCAGATCGATGTCAACCTTTCCATCACCTCCTTAAAAAGGATATTGCATTCCAATGGAGCGAAGAATGTCACCAAGCCTTCGAAGCTCTCAAATCCTATCTCTTGCAGCCACCCGTGCTTATCCCACCCCAAGACGACCACCCTTTCTACCTTTACCTTTCCGCCACCGACCATGCTGTAGGAGCCATGCTTGCACATCGTGACTCTGAGAATCACGAACAAGCCGTTTATTATATAAGTCGTACTTTGGTGGACTATGAGACTAGGTACACACATGTAGAAAAATTGTGCCTTGCCCTATCATTCGTGGCCACCAAACTTCGACACTACCTTCTAAATCACAAGACTTTCGTCATCACCAATACAGACCCCATCCATTACATGTATGCCAAACCTCATCTGAACCAACGCATTGCTAGATGGCTCATGCTTCTCGCCGACCTCGACCTTGAGTTTGTCCACCAGAAATCAATCAAAGGACAAACCATCGCAGACCAACTTGCGAAGCTCCTTTACCCGGGAACAATTTACCAATTTTACCTTCCCCGACGAACTCATCGCTACTCTTTCCCTCACGGAGGAGTCGTACCCAATGACCCTCTTCTTCGATGGATCTAAATGCCAGCGCGGCGGAGGATCCGGCGTTGTTCTCATTCCTCTCGACGTTGAACCTATGCCTCTTTCATTCCGACTTGATTTCCCTTGCACTAATAATACAGTGGAATACAAGGCCCTTGTTCTGGGTCTCCAAGTTGCGTTACACTTAGGCATCAAATCTATCAACATTTTTGGCGACTCTCAATTGGTAGTCAATCAAGTTATGGGCGTCTACCAATGCAAAAACGAGGAACTTCAAAAATACAAACACTACGTGGATTCACTTCTAGCCTTATTTACTCACTATTCTATACAAACCATTCCACGCTCCACTAACAAATTTGCGGACACTATGGCTTGCCTAGCCTCGCAAATTCCCGCCACACCAACTGACTCTGAATTATTCGTTGTGGTCCAGCAACTTTTTGCACCATCCTATTCAACCCCGGTAGTTTGTATGATAAATACTGTGTCTACTAGTTCGCAGGATACCTGGTACCACCAATTTCACGACTACCTTACAATCTCTGTCCTCCCACCTGACCTTACTAGTAACGGCAAACGTGCTTTTCTTAAAAGTGTTTCGCGTTATGTTGTCATGGGGGGACTCCTCTATAAACGTGGCTTTGATGGCATCCTCCTTTCTGTCTAACTGACGCGGAGGCCACTCATACCATCCAACAGGTCCATGACGGTATTTGTGGTGGACATTTTAGCGGCCTTGCCATGGCCAAACGAATCCTTCGCCTTGGTTATTATTGGCCTACTCTCAATAACGACTGCTACGAATATGTTAAGCGTTGTGTTATGTGTCAGCAACATGCCAACCTTCAACATACTCCTAGCCACCCGCTCCAGGTCGCTCGAGATCTTTGGCCCTTCTCACAATGGGGTTTAGACCTTATTGGTGAGATTCACCCGACCTCTTCACAACGTCACCGTTGGATAATCACAACGACCGAATATTACACAAAATGGGTGGAGGCTATTCCACTCATTTCAATCAAAAAAGAAAAAATTGTCGAGTTCATTAACCACCACATTATCTGTCGTTTTGGTGTTCCTCATCGCCTGATAACAGATAATGGAAAATCTTTCAAAAACAAGTTGTTGCAAGACCTCTGCAACAACTTTGGTATCAAACTTAGTTTCTCATCACCCTACTATCCACAAGCCAATGGGCAAGCCGAGTCCTCTAATAAAACACTAACCAAAATCCTCATGAAAGTTGTCAATGAATCCAAAGAAATTGGCACGATCACATCCCCTTTGCCCTTTGGGCTTATCGTACTAGCATTCGTACTCTACTAATGCCACACCTTTTTCTTTGGTATACGGTACTGAGGCTATTTTGCCTCTCGAAATACAAATACCCTCCCTTAGAATATCTCTTCAGGATATTCTCACTAACGATGATTTCCGCCAAGAGCGGTTAGCCCAATTGGAGCTTCTTGACGAACGCCGTCTTACAGCTCTTGATCACCTTCAAATCTATCAAAAACGCATTAAACGTGCTTATGATAAGTGACTTTATGAGCGTACCTTTAAGGTTGGTGATCTTGTTCTCAAAGAGAATCAACATGTAACCAAACTAGAAAAGAGAAAACGTGGAAAATTTGCTCCCAATCGATGGGGCCTTATATAATCACTCACACCTATGGATCTCGGTACTTATCGCTTAGCTTCGCTTAATGGTAAACCTCGAACTCGAACCCTTAATGCCTTGCATCTTCGCCCATTCTATCGTTGAAATTAGTGTTATATCACTTCTTATCTACTTGCCGCTCATCCTCGAGCTCACTTATCTGTTATCACCGAATCACAGCACCCCTGGATGTTGATCAGATTTCTAGTTTGATCACTCTAAGCATCCAGTGTGATTGGATAACATGGGTACTATCTCCAAGTTGTGGGACTTGCTACTTGAGATAGACCTCCAGAGAAAGCTGGTTCTTGCTCCTAAACTACCTGCCACAATCTACTCTAATGCAGGAGAAACTAGCTATTCTAACCTAAAATTCCAAGGGACCAGAGAGAGAGAATGCATAAAATGAAAGCCTACACTAAAGTGGTGATACACCAGAAAAAGAGGGTGTGAGAGTAATCTCCAAATGTGTGAAATACAGAGGCAAAATGCACACTAGAAGAGGTGATGACAGTTCACCATAATCCAGCAAAATGCATTCACAGCAATATTCCAAGCACACACAATAATAATGAATTCCTGCAAGAACATAATAAATAGACACAATATACTTGTAGAAGGATCAAAGGGGCAAGAAGAATGCAAGGAAACACAGCAGGGGAAGATATATCCACAAACTGATATTTTATTGCTTCATGATATGCACAGTTCAATCTATTACAAGATAAGGGCCTGGATCACCATGCAAGGAGTCCACTACAAGGGCCTGCAACACACTGGCTTCACAAAGCAATTTTGTGAGCTTTGTTACCCAAAAACTCTCCCCTTACAATGAGCCCAACACTTCATTTTATAGAAAAATGAGAAGGAAAAGAGAAGGGAAAATGGAAATCCCGAAATCTGTCCTTCAACCACCTGTAAGAGGCATTAAATTGAGTGGAATGGGCATACATTACTTGGAAAAGGCTCCCCATACTGTCCCATGTGCTGCAGCAGAGAAGGAATGATGACCATGCCTCTTAATTGCACTCCCAGCTACCAAATAAAACACTGTTCTGAACCCGGCCACGTTTTCTTAAAAAACTCAATCAATTTTTTATCAAATCTAGAATTTCTTGATTTCTGTGCATCGGGCTCGGAACCACGATTCCAACGGTACCAATTTTGTGCGATTTCGTTGAGAAATGCAAAAGTTATGGCCTTCTGAGTGCGGGCAGCTGTTTTGGGCCTGGCAGGCGTTTTCTGTCATTTGACGGGAAAGAGCATTTACTGACTGGAGCCGCACACATTTCCTTTATTTAAATATATCTATCCTCATTAAAATTAAGAAATCCAGTTTTTGTGGCGTAGAGGACGTCGTGCCCGTTCCAGAAAGTCCAATTTTATCAAAATCGGAGCTCGGAGTCAAAAGTTATGGCCGTTTGAAGTTTCCGGACCAAACGTTGACTTTTCCTTCTGTGACACGTGTCATGATTTGATTGGTCCTCGGCTCCTTCGGGTTTTCGCGTCCCGGATGTCCCTTTGTCCCATTTGGCATAGTGCTCTTTGTGCTGATTTCGGGCGAACCGGCCGGTTCGCGCCCATTTGGCCCAAATGTCCCAGTTTGTTTCGGACTGCTTGTTCCCATTTCGCCCGGTTCGGCCGGTTCGGGCATTTCTGTCCCATTTGTCCCATAGCAGTTAGTGCGAAAGTTCTCCTTTTCGGCCGGTTCGGGCATTTCGCGTACTTTTGGCCCGCGCGTCCCAAACTGTTTCGGGCTGCCTTGACTCATTTCGCCCGGTTCGGCCGGTTCGCGTCTTTTTGTCCCGCTTGTCCCAAAGGCGACCCTCTCAGCAGTTAGTCGATTTTTTCTCTGTCGAACCGGAATTTCGCGCCCGCCGTGTACTTTTGTCCCATTTGTCCCTGCTGCGTTTCGGACTGTTTGTGCTGATTTCGCCCGGTTCGGCCGGTTCGCGCTTTTCTGTCCCAAACGTCCCAGAGGCGACCTTGAGCGGGACTTAGCTAATTTTCACGATTTTTCCTGGATCAACCTATTTGCCTTCTGCAACCCTTTTTTTTCGCATTTTCTCATAACTTACTCTCTTCCTCTTGGACAGGGGAGTTAGACAAATATGAGGGGACCCTAGAAACATGACCTTTCACTCTGAATCAACATAATTGCTTGGGATTAAAGAATTTGATGCATGTTATCAAAATTACCTTGAGGGGTGAATTTTGGATAACACTTACCACTACATACACTCTGTTTCCTATACCTCATAATAACAATCAAGCTCACATAGTTTGATTCTCACCTCCCCTTGATGATGCCTTCCCTTTTTAGTCTAGTCCATGACTTCAAAGTATTAAAATAAGCCGTATTCTTATGGGATTTTCTTGAGTCAAACTTCCTACTAAACTAGATGCTTCACGCCAAAAGAACATCTAGTCATCTAAATTAAATATAGACTGCTCCCTCGAAGGACAGCTATATGCCGAACTATTGCTGCTATTATATATAGACTGCTCCCCCGAAGGACAGCTATGCATTAAAATCATATCTGCTACTATAAATAGACTGCTCCCTCGAAGGACAGCTATACACAGTCAGCCTTTATCAGAAGCTTCTCGCATTGATCAGCTTCGTGAAGACCTCAAGAATAATACAATCAATATCCCTTGTAGACTTCCCGCATCGATCAGTTTACATTCAATAAAATAAAAGCCTCATTCAAAAGAACTTTTGAGTCATGGACTTGTCTATTTAGGGTAGGTTCTCTTTCGTCAGAACACTCACTTTGTAATAAGTTCTCTGCACCTCAGCTATACCATCCACCTCACCTCACCATTTGTTTCAACTCAAGGGACGTGACGTACACCTGATATATTGTGATCATACAACTCTTTTCACCTATTGACTTCTCGCCATGCATGCACTGTACCTAGGGCTCTAAGCTCGTTCTACGTGGTGTGGTTTGTTTAGCTCTCTTCATCTACGGAGCACTCTTTCTGCTTTGCCTCGCATCTAGGATTGTGTGTTGACCTTAATCAGGACACGATTCCCTACTACTTGGGTAGGCTAACTTTCGCTTCCCTCATACCTTTTACAACATCACCAATTCATTACCAACACCATCAACCTTACCTTTACTAATCTTAATATTTTTACCAACCAACCAATTGCCTAAACCGTACCAAATTGCCTGAATTCGCCTCTCCCTGATCCTAAGGGAGAACTACATCGGTCTGAGGCCCCTCCTTGCTTTGTGCAATGGGCTATGTAGGCAGCACTTCGGAGACATGGGGTCTCCCAAGGTTAGCTCGACCATCCCCTACCATAACCTATCCTGTGTGGTGAATATAAATATTTTTGTGTATTTCTATTTAATCACATTCCTCTTTATCCTTTTTCAAAACACCGAAAGTCAAAACGAAAACATTCTTATTATTATAACTCAAATCAACATACATATCTCATTTTATTTAGATGTTAAACAAATACATCTTCTCTATCATCGACACGCAGGTCGGTACTCTTATTTATTCTTATACCTTGCTAACATTTACTCAGACCCTCACGCCTCATCCCGAACTAGGTGATGATCGTGATCGTCGACCCCTCTCGCTGGGTCTCTCTGTCCTCAAAGGTACCACGGCTATTGGTACCACCCACTGATCTACCAATCTCTCCTGTAACATATGAATACGCCCTCTCGCATGGAGGACTCCAGCCTCTAGTCTCTCCGCCCGTGACTCCGCAACCGCTAACAATCCTCTTGTCTCATTCACCTGCGTTTGGAGCTGCTGAACTAAACGCTGCAGACGATCCCTCTCTGCTGTAATCACAGCTATGTCAGGACAATCACGTATACCTCGCAGCTCCGCTGCCCACCATAATCTATAGGCCTCGCTGCTCCCGCATCCATTATCTCCGCGATTGGTCGCTACCTCTTCCGGCCCCTTCGAGGGAGGTGTTGGCCGGGAGGTGAGAATACCGCCTCTCGTATCGATCCTCATATATGGTCTATAAGCCTGTGGGTATATCTCGCACAAATCCAAATTGTCGCGCACGCGATCTATAGGAATCCTCTCATACTCGCCCTACCGTGCCCCGTGATCCACCTCACCGCTCTACACCCTCAACTCCTCAGCTATGTTCTCTGTTACCATATAGTTTCCGTATGGCCTCCAACAGATATCCGCAACCGTCACTCTCTCCCATACCTGCCTGTAATACTCAATATCACCCGTCACGGCCTGGGATCTGGCCTCTTGTTCTGTCTGGACCCATCGTCTGAATCCCAACCTCTGCACTCCGGTTTCTCCCGACTGGATGGGTCGGCCTATTGGTCGCACACAAACAATGTGCTCATAGCCCAACAAAGTTGTAATACGTATGAACAATCCAAATTGTCGCCCCGTGATTTCGCCTACAAGCCCATAAACCCTCTGTATAGCTCGCTAAATATGCAGTGCCCATGCAAACGTAACATTCCTTTCTACCATCTCCCAGATAACACACATCAATGCCTTTGGAAATCTTTCCTCTCTTCGCCTCGGTAATGCATAATACCCTACCGCTATCATTAATATCATCGCTAACCTTGTCTCCCTGTGGTGTGCCGTATACATTACCCCATACGTAAAGGATAAACTCTCGCGTGTCAAATCTCGGGCGTATGGACCAAATATCTTTGTTATCGCTCCCGTGCCGCGCTAGGTAGTGCCCGATATACTGGTTCTCTCTCCGTAATAGGAGTCTCAAAATCTGAAACACATCTTCCAATGTTACCGCTCATCTCCCGTTGCTGCGTATAAAAGGTATTTGTCTTGGGATTCCATCTCTCTCAATCAATGCCTCGCAACATAGCATGGTTCCGTGTAATTCGTGAATAATAACGGATTCCACTTAACCCCAAACGATTTATCAATGTCCATTCCACGGTGTTACATCCGCCGGATCGTGACAACAAGTCTTTGGCACATTATCATTCATCTCAACCCCGCCTCTCGCTCGCATACACCAAAACAACAAACAACCATTCAATCGTCAGTGGTTTTTCAAACATTCTCGAAATTCCTCCAAGAATCGCTTGGTATTGGTTATACATAACCGATATCGGTTGGGTAACCGCTACTACCCTTTATCAATTACATACATCTTGCCTAAAACAACCACCTACGACAATAAATTGCTTGTTTATTCTCTCTCTGTATACGTACATACCCGAAACCCTTGATTACCTACCACGTAACACTTACCTCACCTATAACCTTGCTATCATGTTTTCTTCTTCATATCTACCCACTTAATCTCTTATTCATAACACATGCAAAAATCAAATCACAAGCCAAAACATTTACCTCTCGGGGTCTGTAGAGCTTGAGGTGGCCCTTGTCTTCCCCTCTTGTCCTCGCCCGCCTGGATGTTTCTCTCGTCCCGCCATTATCACCACTCTTTTCAAATTCGCCTTTCCACTTTTTGAATCTCCGATCGCATTCACCTTCCTGTCTCTCTTCTCCTTATCACTCAAATCTCTCATGCAAATACTTGTCTCGCCGCCAAAAAGCGTCGCGTCGCGTATTTAACCCTCTTGCATGGCTCTAAAATTAAAACTTAAGTTGCCACCTAGCTTTTCTATTTTTAGAAAAGCTCATACCTAAATAACCGTATCGGCACTTAACCGATATCGGTCTATTAGCTACCGATATCGGTTTCCTAACCGATATCGGTTACACACCTATCTTTTCTCAACAAACGTTCTTTTCTTCATTTCTCACCTAAATTTTTGTCGCACCCGCTCTTTTCCTGCATAAACAACACAATTTACCACATTTGTTCATCCACCACACATAGCATTACAATTTCATTAACATCATTTATTTTATACAAATACACAAACCATCAACTACGGATATCAAGAAACTATCAATCTATACATCATTTGGATCCAACTCATCAGTTACATATATCACAATGTCACAAAACCACCAATTTATCACATAACCTGACATTCATATATACGTGCAAAAACAAAAACATCAACATCATCCATCTATCAACATGTCAACTAAAACTTATCATACATTATATATTACCAACCATTAACAAAATATTTAAACACATTTTGAACACTGCACGTGGATCAAAACATCATCTCTATATATATACAAATTTTCAAAAATACAATGTGCCCTACATCGGGGCCTCTGTGATCTCATAATCCACCAAAGCCGCACGCAGCCGCAATAATCACAAAATCTTGACTCGGCTCGCAGGTCGGTCCCTCGTATCAAAAATAGATATATACTCGGCTCGCAGGCCGGTATCCACTATACAACCCCTACTCGGCTCGCAGGCCGGTATACAATAAATGAATAAATGAATACATGAATAATACCTAGGCACGCAGGCCTCTATCAATACACCGGTTCGCAGATCGGTGCCCATCTATCAATACACTATATCTAGGATCTCTCAGCTCTCCCCACCGCCCTCGGCACCTCTCCCCGCCTGGTCCCGTGGTGCCTCTCGCCTCCCGCGCATGGCGACGGACCCACCAGCCCGTGGCTGCACCTCCCGAGACCTCGGCCCGAGAGGTCTCGCTCTATGTGCCGCATAGGGTCGATAATCAGCCCCGATACCATCAAGAATATCTCGATAGTATCGGGCCTCCGCTCTAGCCTCCATGTAACGCTCTCGGGCCACCGTAGGTACTGGGCCTGGTCCTCGACACCTACTACCAAAGTGCCCCCGTGCTGTCGTGGTGCGCGCTGGGTGGTGCTCGTGGGTGTGGTACTGTACTCGCACATCTATGCCTGGGCCGTGGTGCCGTACTGCCGTGGTGGTGGTCTGTACTGTGCTGCTTTGCCACTCGCACTGCACTCGCACTCCGTGGCCGTGGTGCCGTGGTGGTGCCGCTCGTGCTCGTGCTCGAGCTGGGCTAGCTGCCTCGTAAGACACCTATTCGTGCTCTCAGTGCCGCAGCTAGCTGCCTACCCCTGTAAGAGCTGCACCTGACCCCTGAGCTGATCTCTCTCTCCTATCACTGCAGCCAAGTCTGGCTGTGCAGGCGGTACTATCCTGGCTGCTCTCTGCCCAGCCCACCACACCCTGTATGCTCCCGTGCACCCAGCATCATCTACACCCTCACCTGCCGCCTCTCTCGCTACCCAACTGGATCCAAAGGTGTGGTGGTGCGTAGTGGGGCCTCTACATCATCTCTCCTGTGATCGAGGAACAGGAGGTGGCTCCCCTGCCGTAGCCCCATCTCGCCGCGTACCTCTCCAGTGGGGTATCCGTTCGTACTCTCCGGCCTCCGTCCCGCTATCCGTAATGTGTGTACTGGATTAGCGCAATCAGTAAGCGGCTCCTCGCCGGGATGGTGACCTCTCGTAGGGTCTCCATACAATGTCCACTACTCGTAAGGCCCTTCTAGCAAATGTCTATAGTATGCCACATCCCGACCTGCCATAACTGCTCGTGGCTGGCCCACGACCCCCAACCACCTCTGAAAGCCATATCGGTATATGACCTGTGGCCTTGGCTCGCCTGGGGTAACCCTATCGGGCTCGATGCATACGATGTGCTCGTATGCCCAACAATGCAACAAAATGTAGAACAAATACCGACCGCCTCCTCCGGCGATAGCCCCATAGCTCCTCGTGCAATTGCACTGAGATATCTTTGGTGCCCAGGGCGTGCAATGTGTGTGCTCCTCCACCATCTCCAGCAGCACCCCCATCAATGCTCGTGGGAAGCGGCCTCCCTCTGAGTCCGGGAGGGCGAAGCAGGTGATCCCAACCATCATCAACACAATGCACCGGCCATGTCTCGTGTCGATGTGCACGGTACATGTCACCGTACTCGATACTCGCGCTATGACATGGTAGGTCGAACGCGGCCGCATCCCCAAAACTTGCAGTATGCTGTCCATGGCAAAGATCTCGAATCTACCGAAGACTCGCCTCTCCTCGATAGGTAATCGAAGGATGCGATACACATCCTCCATGTGACGGTCATCTCCCACGGGAGATGGAACACATTGGTCGCCGGATCCCATCTCTCGATGAGGGCGACCATCAGGCTGTGATCTCTCTCTATCGCTCTATACCTCTGGACTCCACCGAGTCCCACCTCGCGCATGATGGCCCAATGAGCCGCAGATACGTGTGGTCTCATCCGCACCAACAGCGGGGGCATCCTATCCCGCATCGTCAACTGCTGACGTGCCTGCAAAACCAACCCACATCCTTAGACCTACTCTTTATTACAACATCTACTTTATCATCTAAACACCCCTTTTTTATCCCCCCGACCATACCCCGACTCTCTGCCCCCCCTCTAAAGAACCTACCACCCTACAAACCCAAAACCATTCCACCCAAAACCAACAAAAACAAAACCCAACCCCAACCCAACCCAACCCTACACCCAACCCCAAAAACCCACAACCCAACCCTACACCAAACCCTTCTCCCACCTCCACCTCAAACCCAACCCAAAAACCCAAAACCCAACCCAAAAACCCAAAACCCACCAAGCCACCGACGCCGGCCGATACATGACCGACGCCGGTCACCCAAACTGCCAACAATTCCTTTCCCTATAATTTTGCGACGGCCGTCGCAAGTACCGACATCACGGCCATCGTCTCTTCCGAGCCGAACATCGCGCGGCCCCCAAAACCCATTTTTTTACCTATTTCTACCCATCTACCCACCCAAATACCCTAAAAACTTACCCACCTACCCACCTTAGCCTATCTAGCCTATCTACCCTCTCCCTTTTTCAAATCATTTCCATTTTCTCATTATTTCCTAAAAAAGGTTAATTCCTACCCAAACCCCCAATTTAGCATAATACAACCAAATCACCAAATTAAAGAGTTTCGAATCTCGAACGATTTACACGTCGTCGTGTGGGATGGGTGGTGGCGGTCCGGTGGTCCCTGGGTCCAGCCTCTCCACTCCTCCCGCCGTGCCATGGCTCCAATCCCGATCTACCGGGTCCCTGCCAATCAACCGCCGCTCCTCCTTAATCGGGCCCACTATCAACTCTCTCTCGCCAATACAATAGCTCCACCTCACTCAATCAAGCCTCTAATCCCAACTCTCCACGTCAGACAAGTCGATTTGGTTTGCAAATAACAAAAGTGACAATGACAAGCCGTATTTTTCTTTTTATAGGTTTTTCGCCTTTCACCGATATCGGTTTCATTTTGCCCTAAGGAACCGGTATCGGTCGCTTAACCGATATCGGTCAGGCAGAATCGACATCGGTTCTCTACCCAACTTTCCCCCAATTTTTTTTTTTTGCCCCTATTTACCATTTGCCCCTTTTTAACCACATCTCGCCTATATCCACCCTTGCTGAACACCATTTGTTTCCTATTTGGCCCGACCCAAGGCCTCAACCTACCTATTTGGCCCGACCCAAGGCCTCGCCCTACCTATTTGGCCCGACCCAAGGCCTCGCCCTACCCATTTGGCCCGACCCAAGGCCTCGCCCTACCTATTTGGCCCGACCCAAGGCCTCGCCTACCTATTTGGCCCGACCCAAGGCCTCGCCTCTACCTATTTGGCTTGACCTAAGGCCTCGCCCTACCTATTTGGCCCGACCTAAGGCCTCACCCTACCTATTTGGCCCGACCCAAGGCCTCGCCCTCCCTATTTGGCCCGACCTAAGGCCTCGCCCTACCTATTTGGCCCGACCCAAGGCCTCGCCCTACCTATTTGGCCCGACCCAAGGCCTCGCCCCAACCTATTTGGCCCGACCCACGGCCTCGCCCTACCTATTTGGCCCGACCCAAGGCCTCAACCTACCTATCCGGCTCGACCCAAGGCCTCGCCCTAACCATTTGGCCCGACCCAAGGCCTCGTCCTAACCATTTGGCCCGACCCAAGGCCTCAACCTACCCATTAAGCCCGACCCAAGGCCTCAACCTACCCATCCGGCCCGACCCAAGGCCTCGCCCTAACAATTTGACCTGACCCAAGGCCTCACTCTACCCTTATGACCTGACCCAGGGCCACCGCCCAACCACTTGGCCTGACCCAAGGCCGTATCACTTCACTACCATACCCACAATCAACGTTTTATTTTATCCATCCATCATGTACCTTTTGTTCAATCGAGCTCACCTGTTCGTGTTTTAGCATGATTAGGGTCCCTGACTTGATCTGTCGACCAACTTTGCCTAGACCTAGACCGTGACGTTTATCTCAACCAAACCAACCATTTGAGTACGCCGAACATGCCTAAACGCCTCGCACCTCCCGTTATATACCCCGGAGCTACTTCCTATGCCTCGATACGTGGATTATATCACCCTTGTTTGGATAAACTATCGACCTTTGCCTACACATTGCTGGTTTGCTTGTCAACTCATGTACCCTCGTCGTACTATTGCATTTCAACATGCGTCATGCGCTTCCTTGGACCTACCCCACCACCTTACCTCATCTCTACAACATGTACCCTTTATCAACCCTATACCGATTTCCCGCTCACTCAATCGGCGATAGATTTGAGGGGATTACCTACATCTTCAACATGAGAAACCACTTCATATTATTGTCCGCGCAGCTTTACAGAACAAGCTACACGACAATAAGGGGCTAATGTAGACACCAAATTTGTGTCTTACGACCCCTTGTGACCCACATCTCATCTCGCAATCTAACCTCATCACCTAAACCTTACACAATTATTTATTAATTACCTTATAATTGATAAATCCACATCACCTTACCCGCCACCTCACTTTGCCACCTCACCATGACCTAGCCCTAACCCTAAACTAACCTAATTAGGACCCATGACTTGGTCTAGACTCACATCCATAACTAATGCCTCCTTACTCGCACCCAAAGCCGACCTTCTAGCCACTTGACCAAGCCCGCAACTGATCTCTCGGGAGAAAAGTTAGGGAAGGCGGGCTATTTTACTAAAAATAGCCTACTTTTTCCTTACCGATGCCGGTTCCTACTCGACCGCCGTCGGTTACGCAACCGCCATCGGTTCCCTGTAAATGGGCTCCCCAAACCAAAACAACGGATCGGAATTTCATTTTAGAGATCAGTCGAAGGATTTCTGGACCAACAGAGAGTATTGCAAGCGAGGAATAGAGTCCAGATCTTCACTTGACAGAGCGAGCAGTAGACGAGTGGAAATACCGAAGTGTCACAACCAAGGAGATCAACTTGCATCTTTGCCAAAACCAAGTAAGTCACATCTTGCATGTCCTCTCGTTATAACATTTCTTATGCTTCTTGAATCTAAGTCCTCCTAAATCCGTTTCTGAATCCACTACCCAACGTGCCATTGCATCTAACTGTCATTCTTTTATCCCTCATCGTCTCATTTCCTAATATCATCCATAAACCAGCCATTACAAACACCATAGCTACCAAAAAGATCCTAGAACCAACCAACGGTATCGGTCATCAAGTAACCAAAGATCGGTTATCAAGAATCGCATGTTCCTCGATCAAAACGAAAACTAGCCTTTCCCTACCCGATTCAACGAGACAATTTAATTGATATTTTGCAGTCTTTTGTGTTAATTCATATTAGCAGGGGAACTGACCACCTTCGAAAGGAAGTTTTATATTTCCTGGGCCCAAGGCAGTTTCCTCATTTATTGTCTAATTAAAATCTTGTGGTCTTGTGTTCTTATTTGCAGGTAGTCCTTCCAAGACAAAAGGAGTTCTCCGTGATCGGCCCGATCTTTCTCTACGGTACGCGCACACCATCTCGACATTCAATAGGTATTCCTCCTAACCCTAACCTCATCTGTTTCTAAAAGGAATGAAAGGATAGAAGCAACTCTATTCCCAGAAGCCAAAACATTCCGAGTGAAACATCTAGATCATACTCCTAGACCTTTGCAATCCAATTTCCTCACAAACTCCTAACTCTCGTTGAGTTAAGATTGACTTGACCGCCGTGTCGGGGAACTAGCACCACTGTATGAGAGTTTAGAATATAATATCTAAAGTTCTTACCTACTTTGACAACGGTGAAGGCATGCTTCTCCAACCGAGACATCTTTAATTCGTGAGGCTTGAGGGGAGAGCTCATGAATGCGATCGGGATTTGACATCTTCGTAATTCTTTTGCATGAGGATGGCCGATACAGGTATGCTCGAGATGCATATCTATACATGATAAAATCCTTGGAGAAATCGGGACATACCAGGATCGGTGCACTGGCAACAAGAGTCTTTTATATCCTCAAATGACATCTTTCCTTCCTTTCTCCACCGGAAATTTGGTGACCCTTTCATCATGTTTGATATGTGGCGTAGTCTTTTCAGCAAAGTTGGGAACAAAGTGCCTCGAGAAAATTCACTTTTCGAAGGAGTGAATGTCAGTCTTTCTCGTGGGTAAAGTAAGGCTCTAAATAGCTCTAACCCTTTCAAATCTATCTTTGTTCCTTCCTTCGACTACGTGTCCTAGGAACTTTCCTTCCATGACCCTAAAAGCAGACTTTTTGGATTTAGGAGATCCGTGTTCTCTCGCATCTATCCAATACTTGCTCCAAATGATCACAATGATCATTTCACCATTTAGAAAACACAAGTTAAGTCATCCAAATAAGCTATGATGACCTTTCTCATAATACCTTTGAAAGCGAAGTCCATCACCCGCTGGAAGGTGGCACCAGCGTTAATCAAGCCAAAGGGCATCCTGCTGTAGGTGAATGTACCCCAGGAGGTAGTGAATGCTGTTTTGAATTGGTCTTCAGGCAAGACTTCAATCTTATTATAGCCCGAAAAACCATCAAGTATGGACAACATCTACGATCCGATTCCATCGCCTTTATGCAGGTTGATCCATTATAGGAAGCGGGTAGTTGTCCTTCAAAGATGCCTAATTTAGGTTGCGAAAATCTACGCAGATGCATATTTCACCATTCTTTTTCAAATGCACGAAATTCACAACCAGTGCTTTGTGGTGGATAGGAAAGATGATTCTTACATCCAACATTTTCTATATTTCAGCTTGGATGGTACCTGAGATCTTGGGGTTAAAGTGTCTTTGTTTTTGGCAAAATGGTTTGACATCCTCCTTCAATGGGATGTCGTCGATGTCTTTCGGCTTGAAAGACTTAAGATCAGCATAAGACCACGCTAATACGTCCATATATTTCTTCAGCAATTTGACAAACTTCCACTTTTCCTCGGGTGTGCAACATTTTCCGATGTTCACAAACTGCGGATGTTCCATAGTTCCTAGATTGACGGGTCGGTTTCTAGAGAAGATTTAGGATTATCTTGCCTTTTCTTCCGACAAAATGATCATGTTTGTCGAACAAATGCTCTAGAGAGACCAAACCTTTTGGAATTTTATTTCCTTTCAAATTGACATATGCCATGACTTCTTTTTGATCCATCATCTTGATCAATCACAAATTCACGACATACGTAATGGATCCTTCAAAATGAAGCTCACTAAAATTTTCCGCCTTCTCCGAGAAAGGTGATAAGTTGATTGTCATCGTTGAATACCTACCAAAGGTCTTTGAGAATTATCTAGCACGCTTGGGCGTAAAACTACCTCAATGGTATATGTGTCTGCGTCTTTAACCCCGAGTGGGGAGCATGAGAGATGCTTGAGATGGCCAATGAGTCGGCCATGTCATTCGAGCTCTCGAATAAATTTTATTGAAAAACATCAAATTCTTCAATGTTATCCCAAACTACATTTTGATAATGCGGAGCCTTTCATTTTTACTTGGTATATCCTTTTTACTTGATTTACAACCAGCTCGCATCATCTTGTACTTTTAGATTTTTATTCCCTTTCTTTTGCGGCTTGCATGCCAAGTAGTAAAGATTCATACTGGCAAGATTATTTGTATTAAAAATCAGAATTTGAAAGAGAGAGGAATAATCTCCTTTTAGGGGATATCAACACATCTCCAAGATCGCAGACCACTAGTTGCACAAAACTGCCATCAAACCGCAACGTCCATATCTTGTTAAGATCCTCTTCTCGACGAGGATACCCATTCTCGTTAGAATCTATAGATAAGAAATATTTCCCATCCTCGATGATTCAAAGAGAATTTGGGCTTTGGGATCATGTAATTAGTAACCAAGTACTTATTTTGAGATTTCGGCTCTAATGTTTGCATTATGCCTTTGACATTGATTCCCTGAAGCTCCTTTCTAGTAAAATTTCATATGCCGGAATGTCGAAATGATGATGGTCATCTTTACTTTTTTTTTGGGAACACTCTTTTTGAATGGTTGGAGGCGTGTTCGACACGGCCCTCTCTTCTTGTACCCTGGCAAAGAATCTCTCGCTTCTTTTCCCGTAGAGCGGGTGAAAACAACATAAGATTTTCCACTTGCATATCCTTGATTACCCTCTTCTTCATCGATTCTTCCTCATCAAATTCCATATACCCGATAATAGAGTTGCCACGGTTCGCGACATCTTGATCATCTTCACCTTGAGATGAAGGTTCTTCATAATTTTGCTCCTCCTCCTCGATCTCGGCTAAGGCATTGACCAGGAGGAGCCTCAGTGCCAACCACAGAAAGCGGTTGCAGGAAAACGCAACATTGAGGGGCATTGTTGGAAGTGAAATTCCTCCTTGGGATATCCGGTATGAAGAGCTCGAGAGAAGTTTGAGCTAACCGATTCTTTAACGCGACAAGTCATTTGCCATCTTTTGAAATGTCGGATCCGATGAAGTGGCTTGAGAAGGAGTTGAAACTTTCGGCTTGGATGGCTGTCACTTTAATTCACCAGATATTAGCAAGTTGTCTTCAATCCAAATGGCAGTAGCTTGGGTGAGAACCAGGGTAGTGACTCGTTCTTGCAAGAGTAAAGAAACTTACTTTTGAGCTCATGGTGTTCACAAATAAACACTTCGATTTCGGGTGTGGGCATCATGGCAGGCGGTACACAATTAATCGGTGAATTGAAACGAGTGATAAAATCATGGATGGTTTCATTGACCTCCTTCTTTAGGTGAGTGATATTTGATAGTAATGCAAACGCATCCTCTGAAGGCTTGTACATGTCTTCAAATGCAGTTCGTAATGTGGCCCAACTAGTGATAGATCCGGTAAGCAATGCTTGAAACCATTTTCTTGTGGGTCCTTTGCAGGTTTCTAGAAAGAGGCGAATCGACACATCTTCATGGGTCACATCCGGGATGTTGCATGACATAATGAATGTAGATATATGTGAATCGTGTGCTTTGGTTTCCACTCCCATCGAACCTTGGGAAATTCTTGCGGTTTCATGAGGGAACGCGTGAACTGGATGAGGTAATGCAAGAGGGCCCATGGCATTTCCCATGGTATTGCCATTTGAAATGATGGAAAAAGACATGAGCCGAAAGGACGCTTCTACTGAGCAACAAAGCACCGTAAAGGGATGTGGAGGTTCCTTGTGAAAAATGCTTCCTTCGTGGAGGTGAGACACTCTGGATGACCGGTCGCCTAAACTTAGCAATGAGAAGCGTGCCGGTGTAATACTGAAGTTGTGCCTCTGAAGTAGATCAAAAGTAGGATCAACTTCTCTGCGAGCTCTCCTGCTATGAGTAAATGGTTCACCTACTAGTGTATCTTCTAGATCTACAATATTTTGGAGCAGATCCAAAAACTCTTTTTCGTTGTACTTGCTGATTTTCTGATTTTTTCGACAAAAATCAGCAAGATGTACTTTTCTGAATATTTAATTTTATCCCTCTTTTGATAACCGATTACGGTTTAATGACAAAGATTAACGAGGATAAAATTATGGTTAACTTAGTAAGGTGATTTTCAGATCCTAGAGTTGACTTTTTGCAAGGGTTTTAAAATTTTTGTAAAGCGTCATAAACTCGGATCTAAAGAAATATATGGGTTTTTGTAAAAACTCAGCGAACTAAATATCTCTATCTAGCCTGGATCTATGGATCTCAAAAGAAATTTTTAGTTTGAAACACTTTTGCAAAAATTTCAGATTTTAAGCAAAAGTTAAGATTTGCAACCGTGTAGTGACTTTCGTGGTTTTATCAATCTTTGAGTTACCTTAGCAACTTTACAAGCTGTTAGTGTCGTTTTACTAACACAACACTCACATAGATCCGGTTCGATCCTAGTAGAGTCACCAAAAATTGTTGGTCCAAAAATGCAGTCGGTGGGCGAGATCTATGGATAGACGAGCCAATAGTGTGGAAGGCGTAGCCCCTCTTTGAGATAGCAAAGCAAAACTAGTTTATTACTATTCTACCAAAGCAGAATCTACGTAAGTCCTACAACATTCTACCTTCGGGGTTTGGGATCTCATCCTAGTTGGGGTATTTCCAACTGTGAAAAGAATGGAAAGAAGCGAGGAGAGGAGATAGGATAGATCTGAAGGGAGAAAAGAAATGAATTCCAAAGCGAAAGGTCGAGGGTCTATGTTTTGGGCTGGTAGTAAGTAACCGAACTTACTTGCGTAGACGGACAAAGCAATACTAAAGAACAAGTGACAAGAAAGTAGATATGGATCCAACAGAATAAATGCATAGATCTAACATAAGTAAGATCAGATGCCCATAACACACATATTCAACACAAAGTCTTAATATTTGTATTAATGTTTTCTTCTGTTACAAAAAGTACAAAGCCTTTTCTTCTCACTTCTATTTTTCATCTAAAAATTTTCCACACCTTTAATACAAGTATTCAAGTATATATATAAGAAAAGAAGGAGAAAGCAAAAGGAAACCAACAACTAATTACAAAATATACAAAATATCTAAAAGTCAAGCTGTTGACTTTGGGCAACTTTGTGGATGACAACATCCCATGATGCAACATGGATGATGTCATCATTTATGCCAACATTCTTTTAGACATAACAAAAGAAATCCAAGAGGAGGAAGGCTATTCGTTGTCATCACATGGCTGAAAAGGAGTGTCCCGCTGCTACTCGGGAGAGGTGATGTCGAATTGAGCTCGATACTCCATGAATTTGCTAACCATTGGTTGGAGTTAATCCCCGGGACCCTTATTCTCGATCACCTGATGACTTCGCAAACTTCCCGCTCATCTTTGAGTTTCTCTGGGAGTTTGCAGTATTCATTACTGCCTCCATTAGGTATCCTATAAAATCACGGCAAGTCGAAGGTTATTGATGGATTCGGTATCAAAAGTGGCTCACGCCCCTAGCCCTTGAGAGATGATCTCTTTCAAGATCCGGATGGTTTCATCTATCTTCCTCAAGGTGAGTGATGGAGTGAGCAAGCCTAGAGACATTCTTAAAACAATTTTCTCCATTTGATGCATGGCATCCGTGGCTTGTTCCTTGACCTTATCTATTTTCTCCGGACATATTCCATCGATGGACCTGAGTAATCCAAATAGGCAAGGATTTTATTGGGTGCTTGGGGATGATCGAAGATGCCGAATTTAACTAAATCTTCGACTTAAAAGTCAAACATCTTGTGGAATGTCTCATGTTGCAACCTTGTATGGTCCAACTCTTCAGAGATAGGTCATGCAATCACGGAGTTCCTTCTCTACCCGATCAATATTCTGATATAGTTGGGTGAACTTGATGATTACTTTCTCACTTTGTCTTTGAGGATTTTGTCTCTCTAGGTGGATACTTCCATGCCTTGTTCACCAATCTTGGTGTATTCATTTATATTTCTTGACTAAGGACCTCGGGAGTTTCAGTGGCGGTTGTAGGAGGTGCATTGCCCATTTTTCACAGGCGTGAAGAAGATGCTTATTCTGCTATTTCAAGTATCCTCTTCTCCTCCTTTGCTTCTTGAAGCTTTTTGCAAAGGGAATCTACACAGATACGGCCTCTCCTTGGAGACTCTCGACGGCATTTCAAAGTATTCTATGTCACTTTGTATAAACTGTAGGGGACAAATTCCTTCTATCCTTTATGGGATCGAGATACGCAATCTCCATTACTCTTTCTCCTGAAACACACCGAGAGAAGTGGGTTATTGGATTTTTCTTCTTAACCCCTTTAGTTGGGATGATGAGAGAAGTCCATAGGTGTAATAGGGATTTTCCTCTTATGCGAGTAATCAGCACCGAGAAATCCATGTTGGACTTATGGGAGAGGGACGAGAGGTGGAAGGGGGAGCAGCTATAGCGGTCGAGGGGAAGTGCGTCGAGACACTTGGTGGCAAAGATTGAAAGAGAGGCCAACATTGTGCTCATGGAAGGAGGAGACACTACGGGGAAGTAGTTGCGGGGTGGAAGGGAGTTGAGAGATGAGAGAAGAAATGGAGGGGGACAGCTCCGCGAGGGAAGAGAAGATGGAGGAAGAGAAAGGGGGAACCACAGAAGACGGGGGAGAAGAAACAACCAAGGGAATGGTTGGTTGAGTCACGTGAGGGGGGGAAAGAGGAGAGGCAAGAGGGACGGTGGAGACGTCAAGATAGTTGTAATAGCGGAAACATCCCGAGTAGATGTTCCCATTTGAGCGGTTACCACCTCTTCTTCTTCAGCGATATTAGGCTAACAACCTGTTCCTATGTGGTGAAAGGAGGACTCTCGGGAGCTTCCTCTTGAACGGAGCTTGACTCTCCTTCTTTATCTCTCGCCTTTGCCCTTTGGTAGATTCTTTGGCCTAATAGGTGCATCACCCAAAGGAGATGTAGTGAAATCTTCTCCATGGTAGATAAGGCCATTTATTCGCACCAATGTTCTCGTTGCCGTAGCGCTTCCTTAAACCTTACCTCAATGGTCCGAGGTGCCTTTGTTCTATCTATTTCGAGAAAATGGCCAGCTATCCCCATCCGTGTCTAGATACACTTGATCAACTTTTTGATCGATGTTTGATAACCTTTTGGAACAAAGTGGCCACGCCATATTGAATAATCTCTCGCCAGGGGCTATTAGGCGAGAGTGATCTTTTCTTCCGAGTTTGACCTCATGGTACAGTCGATGTAGATATCCTTGATCATTGAACGTGGATCAGATCAAGTTTAGCCTTTGGGAGGAAATTTCTTGGATCGAAGGTGGGCCTTGCCAGAAATTGTGCTTTAGATTGAGCAGGTTCTAGCTCTGCAAACATTTCCTGGGCTTTGTGGTGGGAAATGCAAGTGTACCTACCCACTGTGAGGGGGAAAGGAGTTCCACCCTTATTTCTTTTCAGGCATTTCTCGTGATAAGTAATGAGCTTCCTACATAGGTCCAACAGGATCAGCTTAGGGCCGTATATCTCGGCAATTTGGTGGGCTCCCCTAAGAAGTTGGCTGCCCTGAGATAGGTGAAGGTGGGGAATTGGGTAAATAATGCCCCCACTTCTCGATTGCTATGACTATGCTCTTAGTGCTCGACCGTGAGTCATGTTGGGCCTCGAAGGTAGATGATGCCATAAAAAAGGGCATTGTTGATCTTGGTGAACGTGGGATACTTTTTGTTTCAGCGTCGCCTATGGGTAGTACTCATATATTTTTACACAGGGCCAAACTCGCATCGGCTCGGGCCTGGATAATCCCTCTTTGAGGCTACAAAGTGTAGACTACGTAGGAGTTCATGTGAACCTCCCGTTATGGTGAGTTGTTGGAGCCGCTCGAGATATGGTGCTACTTATGATTTCGCCACTCAAAGTGCGATCAGGCACATTTTTATTCATGGTTTCTAGGTACTTGAGCATCCATTTCAGGAAATTAATGGGCATCGTAAAGCCCAAAAACTCTACTTAGGAACATGATGGTGTCGCTCGGTTCTCAAAGAAGTCACTACGGTGAATGACCTGTGGCCATTTGGTTATCGCCTTCTTATTCTTCAAATATACTTCGTTCATCACCGCATGCATTTATCTTTGTTATCGTCCCACACCTTGATACAGTCATCTTGGCTTACAACCACAAAATGCCGGTGGTGGGGAATACCTAGCATGATATCAAAGTGTCGAGAAGTGAGGTTGATTATGACCTTGCCCTTTTCATTTACGACACATCTTGTGTCTTTGTTGTAACAGTGGGCCACCACCATCATAAATTCATTATTCACCGCACTGACGGGGATTCCCCTAGCGAAATGCAGACCACTACCCACCAGTTTGTCCATCCAAGGACTACCTGTGACCCTCCTGGTTCTGGCCCAAAAATCTTCCATGTCAATGTGGCCAAGTTCGAAATCCCTAATATCTAGGTCACATTCTACCTGGGACTCGAGGCATTCTGACCCTCTAATATTTGTATTTCATTTCCTTCTCCGTGAGCTTAACCTTACCCTTTGACTTGGTTGGTCTTTTGCTTGATGTAGACATATGTGGATCTCGAGTTCGATTCTGATCTACAAGAAGGAGCGAAGTCCAATGCGAGAAGAGCCATATTAGCTATCGATCTTCCATTAAATGTTTTGAGAATGAGGATTTAGCAATTTTGAGGCCTCAGGTGCAGGGTGCAGGAAGGTGCACAGGTTGCGTAGGTTAAAAGTGTGGCACAGGCTGAAGCAGGTGTTACAGAATAAATTAGTGCCAAAGGGTGCAGGTGCAAGGATTTTGCATAGAACATAATTGTTGTTGTAAACAACAAGGGTGCACTGTGCCATTTATATGTAGTTTTATACTAGGCACAAATAAATTTGGTGTCGTAATGAAGGCGGGATGCGAAAAGGGCGTAGATATGGGGCATGTTACATGGAACTTTTGTGTGCCGAGGGGCGTAGGATCAACCTATGTAGCACTAGCTTTAGGTGCCAATGGGACTTTTGGCATGTCGCAGAAAAGATTGCATGACACTTTTTTGCTATCAAAGCAGCGGATTGCACTGCGCGGGTTTAAGATTTACTTAGTTTATGCATGGCACAGGAATTTTCATCTTCTGCAATCAAGGTTAGTGTTCCCTCTTGCACAACCGTGTGTTTTATGTAACAAGGGTGGCGATTGCGAGAGAGAAAAGTGGCTCGAGCTAAATTTTAGGTTTTCTCTCCTTTCCGATGGGTTTGTGTCTTTTAGGCCTCCTTCTTCATGGATTTAGATTGTGAAGGGGGCATAACAAAGAGATTTGGGTTCATTCTTGAGGCAAATCCCTCTTGGTACAGAATCCGGAAAGAGGGTGAAAATGGCTTTGGGAGGGAAGATTTGCAAGAACTACAGGAGGGGTTTATGGTTTCTCATATCCATTTCATCCTACCTCACAAACAACTAACAAAATAAAAACACAAGAGGAGTAAGAACCACTTACCAGTAATATATAATGAGAGAAACGAAGTGGGGTCCACGAACGCGACACGAGAATGATGGGTGCTATTGACAGTGCAGAGAAATAAATTTTTCCAAATTTTTTTAATTGTGATAATGACAGGCAGATGTGCCTATATATAGCCAAAAATGCCATAAATGCGCTAACCACTTTTTAAAGGGGCACACCAAAACATGTGTCGACATGGAAAAATTTGTGCCCTTTGGCATGGATAAGTTTTGTCAAAGATGAAAACATATGTGCCTTTGGCACAAATTTAGTAATTAACACTAGGTCTTGAGTGCCTTAGCGCACCAAAACATGGTGCCACATTTTTACATTGCTGACAAGAAGGCGCATGCGCCACAGTGCATGCAAGGAAGGCACATCATGGGAAGGCACAACAATGATTGTGTCAACACTTCAAAAGGTGCACCAAAGAAAAAAAAGTGGGTGCAAGTTTATCTCGTGTTGCATAGATAAAAGGTGCACCCAGCCAAAAAGGACCAAAATAACAAAGTTCGGAAAACCAGATTTCCCGAAAAGGGTTTTTACAACATTCCAAACGTTCGAGGGATCCCGACGAGGAACCAGAACAAAATTTTGGCATGGTTACTTGTAAAATTACCCTCGTCAATTTTACAAGATAACACTTCCTAGGATAAACCATTTCATGTGCATATGGATGCCTCCGGCATGACCATTGGCTTTGTGTTATCTCAACCTAGAGAAGGTATAGTCGATCATCCAATTTGTTTTTATAGTAGGAAGATGACTCTGCTGAATAGAATTATACAACTACAAAGTGCAAATCTTTGTCTATGTTCTATGCATTGCAAAATTTCTACAAGACTTGTTAGCAACACCATTTTTGTTTTATACAAATCACATGAAATTGAAGTTCTTGGTAAACAATCTCATCTTACAGGGGATCCTATGTAGATGGGTACTCCTATTTCAAGATTTTGACTTCACGGTTGTGGAGAAGCTAGGGAAAGTAATTCGGACCAGACCATTTATCTAGAATCAACTTAGGAGAGGAAGGACAGATTAATTGAAGAGACCATGTTGAATGCATAGTTATATAGGTTACAACGCACACCCATGGCATTAGAAGACATTTTTGTCTTTCTACGTGGACCGATATAACACCGAAGGAATGAAGGCATTAGAAAAGAAACAACTTACTATACACATGACATCGTTTATGTTAATCCGTGGTGACCTCTATAAGTTAGGCAAAGATGAAGTATCACGCCATTGTGTATTACATCATGAGCGTAAATATATTATGGAAGAAGCTCATGGTGGTATTGTAGGAGGCTATTATGCAGGTGATGCGACTTCCTGGAAGATCCTACTTTCTAGATTATGGTGGGAGACATTGTATAAGGACTATAAAGAATATTGTAAGGCGTGTGATCATTGTCAATGCCTAGGAAAATAGGGCAAAAAGATGAGATGCCTTTGAGACCAATTACTAGTGTAGAACTATTTGAGAAGTGGGCCATTGACTTTGTAGGACCTATTTCACCAGCCACGCACAGGAATGGATCATGCTATATCATTACTTGCACAGATTATCTTACACGGTGGGCAGAAGTAGCACCTACAAAGGACTATACAACATCTACAATGGCTAGGTTTCTATGGGAGAATGTTCTTACAAGATATGGATGTCCTTTAAGCTTGAAAAGTGATAGGGGTACACACTTTTTGAATGAGACAACTAGATCCTATTAGATGATTTTATGGTTGCACACCATAAAAATACACCCTACCATCCTTGGGCAAATGGAATATGAGGCTTTTAACAAGATTTTGAGCAGAATTTGACAAAAATCTGTGATGTTGGAAGAAAGGATTGGGATGAAAAAGTGTTAGTTGTTCTTTGGGCATATAGAAAAACTTAAAAATATTGAACAAATCCACCATTGTTTCGGTTGGTGTTTGTATGGAATCCATTCTCCTATAGAATTTATGTTACCTTCTTTGTGCATTCCGTGCACTAGAGGTCTAGCTGATGAATAGGATTTAGAAGAACATATCGAGAAGATGATTCAACTGGATGAGCAATGAGCCATAACATGATGGATTTAGAAGTAGAAAAGGCTAGGTAGAAGGCATGGCATGATAGAAACATAAGGGATAAAAAGTTTGAGATTGGACAAATGGTACTTCTTTATGACTCTAAGTTCTTGCGCCATCCAAGAAATATCAAAGTACATTGGTTGGGGCCATATGTCATCACTTACATACTTGAATCAAGTGCTTGCCTAATTAGAAGCACTTGATGGAAACATAGCTACCCTGGTTACTTTAACGGGAGTAGGTGAAGCCCTACTATAAATAAGACTTCTAGGTGTTTGTAATAAAGGTAGTATTTCCATTTAGATTAGGTTTCCCTTATGTATTTCCTTAATGTATTTATTTCATTATCTCTTTACTTTGTCAATTTATTTGTTGTTCTTGTGTAATAAAAGCGCACTTACGTGCGTGAAGCTAATTACTATGTGAAGAATATTTATGCGCAAAGGATTGCACATACCTTTAGTGTGGGGTGGTTGTAGTTATCCAAGTAAAAGACCGTGGGAATTGAAAGGTGAAAGGAATAAGCTACTACGGGTGTGCTTTAAGTCAAAAGAAGATTACTTCTCAAAAGTGACAAAGGATGGAGATGAATGAAAGGACAATATAACACGAGGTAAGTGGAGGCCATGATAACTACTAGGATAAGGTACAATGATGAGGTACTTGGGAGAAAGGAGCACATGTCAAGAGAAGTCTGTGACCAGAGGGTAGGAAGGCACTAGAAGGTTATAGCTGGGGCGCGAAAGATGTACCATGTGGAACGAACAAATTTGGTCAATAAATTTGGATATTTGGTAGGTGAAGGAGCAATAAATGCATCAAAATTTGAAAAAAATTATATAAGGATGGGATGCGGATTCATTTTTACCATTACTAACTAAGAGAATTTGTAAAAGAAAGTGATTGGGTTAATTGTGAAGGGTGTGAAACCAAGCATGATAAAAGATATGTGTGAAAAGAAGCTTCATGTCCCCAGGTGGTGAAGGGTTTGAGTGAAGCAAGGAGGTAGAGAGGAGTTAGGGCATGAAGTTTCCACCTAGGGAACGATTGAATTGAGCTAGGGTTTGATTTGCAAAGTTGCAGAGTTAAAGAGGAGGCATTTGCAAAGGAAAAAAAGAATGGCACCTAAGAAGGCATTCTAGCAAGCTATAAAAAAAAGGAAAGAAGAAGGTGGTCATTGAGGAAGAAGAGATGGCACCAAAAGCCATTTTTTAAAATGCAATATCCAGAAGGAGTCATCATCAGCCAGGAGTGGGATTCACCCATCAGAAAGAGAAAAGTGAGTGAATACAATCACAGGACCATGGAGAACAAGAAGGAGCTTGATTCCTTGCTCACTGCTAGGATGAACAAGCATATGGTGGATGACATGCCGGTTTATGATGATGCAGGTGAGAAGCTTTTGAAGAGAATTGGGGTCTACCAATTATATGAGCTTCCATATTTTGGGAAGTATGAGCCCTTGTATCAGTGGCTCATGAGCAGAGTGCATGAGGACTTCTTCTACTTTGTAGGACGCAGAGTTAGAATCTCATATGCGTGCTTATCTCATCAGTTATAGGTTTGAAGGCCATATGAGAGGACATAAAGAATGATCTCATAGATAAAGTCGTGATCTTAAAGACTAGACAGAGTTAGGATACATGAAGGGTCCATGCGCATGGTATGGATATAGACAAATTGAAGAATTGTCTAGTTGTGTAAGCAAGTAGCAACACACCTTGTTACAAAGTTGAATGATCAGGAGTGGTGGTCACAGGTAAATACTATGTGGTTACACGTTGCGCATAAGATGTCAGAAGGAGAAATCTATAATATTGTAGGCTATATTATAGAACAAATAGTCAAGGAAGCATGCACAGGAGGGAAGATCAGCTTTGGGGTTGTTCTACTATCACTAGTATTCATGGAAGATTGGAGTACTAGACGGGCCAAAGGAAAAGTATGGGAATACCCCATGGAGAATAAGTCACCAGCTAAAAGGTTTAACAAGTATCTATGTAAAGGGGCCATGATAGACGACGTAAAGAAAAGGGTGGAGAAATGGTATGACAGCTCCGTCGACATTTGGAGAAGAGTGGTGCATCCCAAAGGACCTACCATTAGTAGTAGGGAAACAAGTCTAGTTTGTTGTATATCAACATTTTCTATCACATGCAATTCCCAATGAAAGATGGAGTTTGGAGCCCTTGGTGTAAATTGCCTTACACATTCACTGCAAGGTATTTCCAAGCATCTGTTCACAGATTTATAAACACATGTTGACTGGTATTCAATGCAGATAAGGTAGAATATGACTACCACATGTTGAGAAAGAAGTATGTGTATCCTGGAAGAAGTGCCTACACCAAGAGGATCATTTCGAGGTGTTGAATATTAAGCCAATAAGTCTGGTTATAGCAGATGTAGGGGCAGCATTGGTGTATCTTCACTGAAAGCCAAAGATGGAGAATAACAAGTATGTGGAAGGTGAGTTTGCACTTCCAGCACCACCAAAGGGAAAGCATACAATGGAGAACATCCCAGCTGCCTAAGCCCACAGAGCCAATTGAAGTGGAGGATGAGGAGGAGGAGCACGAAGATAGTGGTGGTTTGGAGCATAGAGGTAGGAGACATCCTACAAATAAGGGTGAAGCTGAGTGTGCCATTACACCACCTCAGCCACAAGAGGGGGATGATGAGGACTTGAATGTAGTCCAAGGGGAGCACAAATTTAAGAAGGTGTTTAGGAGAACAAGGACCCAAGGTGCTACTCCAACCATGGTGCACAGATCACCTAGACTCTCTCCATAAAAGGAGGAAACCATGCAAAAAGGAGGAAACTGAAGTTAGATGAGGAGGTGGAAGAGTCAAAGGAAAGCATGCCTAATTCTCCTACACTTCCAGAGAACATAGAAGAACAGGGTGAGGAATCAAAGGGAAGAGAAGAGGACAAGAAGGGACCAGAGGAGATAACTACCGAGAATGTTTAAGACATGGAGACACAAGTGCCAAATTTGGAAGCTAAAGTCCCTAAGTAGCAATGGTCTAGAAGAACAAGTGGAGAGCACATTCCACCAACCATGGGGTATGCAGAGGATGCAGGTAAAATTGTTATGCCCACTTCCAGAGCATGATAGCACAAAAGGATTTATTTGGCTAGGAGCTAATGGATGAGGATATGGTGACTATGTGCACTTGAAAGCAACTATCATGGTCAATGCACACCCACATGGATGAGCCTAACTTTGATGTATGTGAAGAGTCATGCATTTTAAGATGGCGATGAAAAGGCACCCCAAGCTAGACACATGATAGTAAATCCTATTGTCATGTAGATGAGCAGGTCAACAATGCATTAGTGAAGGTTTCTGCTGAAGTGGCTAGAAGAAACATGGACAAAGCTACAACAATCAGAGCATTGCATGAGGAGTCTGAAGACAAAGGATGTGGAGATAGTGCATAACACAAGAGAGGGACTTCATGCAAAAGAAGAATGAAGTATTTATCAACATCGCAGAGGAGATTGGGGACAATGTCATCAGAGCAAGGCCACACTTGGAGGCCAAGGTACCAGACATTTCCTTCAAGTGATACATTATGTAGGAAAGTTGGTGGACTTGGTACTTGAAGATGAACCTCTGCACATGCATGCCAAGAAGTCTAGAGCAAGATGTAGAATGAGAGAAAGTATCAGTGATGTGAAAGATTGCATCTTATGAAGGGTTATTGTAAGTGTTACAAGAAGTATTGAAGAAAGTAGACATACCAAACTTTAAATATATGCACACACTCCGAGTGCACTTATCAATATAAAGACCCTAGAAGAAAATAATGAGGTCTAGAAAGCAATGAAGGATGAGACATTGGGCCGCACAAAAAGATTTTCAATAGTTAAGCAAAAGTGCAAGGCCCGATACAGCAACACAAGAGCCACAAGACTCAATTGGAAGAGCTTGGGAAGCTAATTGCGCAGAAGATGGATATTTTAGAAGGAAGAATGACATCAATGTCCAGCGTTGTGTTGGTTCTATAGAATGAAAAGGGAGAGATTGTGAGGGATGAGTTGGAATCCATTGTTGTGGACATCCTAGAAAAAGCAAAACAAGCACTCACTAAATGACAGTTTTGGAGGCCGAAATAAAGGAGGAGTATCCAGAATTGATATTCAAATGATATAGAGGAGGCTATCTCATAAAAATTCTTTATTTGTCTACATTCTTTCATTCTTATTCTTTCCATTATTCTATTCTTTACTTCAATTTTTGGAGGAATACCCATTGTCGGGATGACAATGAGATTAGTGTGGGGTAATGTTGATAAGAGAATACTTGTTAGAGAACACACAAGGAGTCCACGTGGGAGAGAAGGCCAGGATCAAGGGTGTGGAAGGACAGGAAGGACCCATGCATGGAAGGAAAGTTTAACATTTAGGACTTAGCCGATTTTGAGCATGATGACCTATTTTTAGAAGATGGTGTGTGGAACACACCAATGATGCAGAGACGTGTGCGCCATGCATTGTCTATTTTGGAGGATGGATCGAAGCATTTTTGCATGGAGACAAGCTAAGAATAGGATTGACACTTCAATTAACTATAAGAGGCCTATATAGATAGCACACTTGCATGTGTGGCTATGCCTGTGAAATGGTGTGGCTATTAATAGCATGCGGCCTATTTTTGGAATAGATAAGTGGTGAAGGGCAAGTCCCCACCCTATATATATGATGTGAGGTACATAGTAGAATATATGAGTGTGATGGATGTATGAAGGTATAGAGATATACACATATGACTGAATTATGTATATCAGATCCATACGCACATTGGTATAGATTGACATTATTGTAAGGAGCTTCTGTGTTTATTAATAGATGGAAGATATTGGCTGAATCTAAGTGTCATTCTATGTGTGTAATTGAGTAGTGCATGTTATTGATTCAATCATGATTACTATTTAAAGCTTGTTCTTTCATAGATATGAATGTAGCATACATTGTAGAATGATAGATTAGTTATGAATCTATATGTTTCTTCCTTCATCACACTAACATCCTACTACAACAACCCTAAAGAGGGACTTGGTACCTTTGTGCACTTTAGGTGAGTGCTCAGTCAAGGTTGAGTGATGTGCTAACATGACTAGGGTGTTATCTGGTAAATTCTAGGCTGCATCATTGGTTCCATTCTTTGGGACCTCTTTTTAGTTGTTTTCAGGATGGTTCACGATGAAGACATACCGGTTAACTCTAACAAGTATTGAGGAATGGATACACGATCTGGAGGAAGAATATGCACATGATGGTTCAGCAGTGGATCTAAGTTTAACGCACGCACTTGGGTAGAAATGTAATCTATATGACAACTTATATGAGATATTTTTCACCATCTTTCTAGTAGAACTATACGAGTGGCTTATTGCTTATGCATCTCAATGGAATTGGAGGTATTGTGCACTTGTCTGGACACAAGAAGAATTTAGGCCCTTTATGATGCTAATTTGGATTTGGACTGTCTTTGTGGATATGTGGTTTCATGGTGTTCTAAACAATTATATTATGGAATATTCAATTTTGATGTACTCTTCCCAAAGGTAGCTGAATTCCAGTTTTTGATTATCCAAGAGGAGTATATTTGTGAGGTATTTTGTTGGTGATCAAGATCTTGATGGTAACTTTGAACCTAGAGAGTAAACCGATGGCTAACTAAACTTCACCACGCATGAGGGCAGGAACAAGTTTGGTGAAAGATGGTAGACCTAGCGGTAGAGAGGTAGAGAGAAGATATGTGACTTAAGTATAATGAGGTGCATGAGAGGGAGATAGAGAAGCAATGTTACATTGCAGAAAGTATGTCATTGAGGAGAGAGATGGCTCGTGAAGGATTTACAACTCATGTAGAAGATGTGGAGCTAGAGCATCAAGAACTCCCCATCTTGGAAAACATGATAGAGATCCCCCTTGCCTTGCACACGTGAATGTGCACCAAGTAGAGACTACCTAGACCATGGGCATGCATCTTAATCCACCTAGTGACCTAGCCCTTACACTTGGTTTTCCAATATCTAGTACGAAAAGTAACCAGAAAGCTAATTTGGGAAGTAGGAGAGTAGGAGTAAGTCAGGGAGAAAGTACATCAATGGTAGGACAAATGACTTCAATGATATTTGGAGGAACATTCTTAGGCACATCATCCACATAGAATGTGAGCACAAAATGTTGGATTCACCTCTGGAAGTGGAACTACCTCACAGACTGTAGGGGTTCAGTATAGTACTACTGTCAGAGCATAGGGGAGTACATCTACAAGTCATATTCCTACTACAAGTGGAGGATCAGGAGGTATAAGGTGTTCTAGTCTTATGGATCTATTGGTTCTAGAGGTAGAGGGAACACAAGAGGTTCTAGATCAGGTGGTCAAGGTCTGCAAGAACCACAAAATATTTATATGGAGATGTCTCTTCATCTTCCAAAGTATAAAGGTATAGATGATGCTGCTCCGAACATGTGCATGTGTGAAATCTTATGCACATGCTAAAGGGATCATGGCTTTGAGTGTAAGGTAAGTCAAATTACTACATTACAGGACATGCACACAATCTGGTATAGGAAGTTTGACCCGATCAAACTTCATGGATTATGCGACATGATTGAAGATGCTTTCTTGAAAGAGTTCCATATTCCCGAGTTTGAGTAGAAGAGTATTAATGCACTTAAGGATATCAAGCAAGGCACTACCGAGAGTGTACACGTGAGTATGATCCTCATTTTAAGACACTTCTATCTAAGCTATCTTATGATATTCATGCTATCAGCATGCACAATGGTTTTTTGGAGGATTGATTACACCATTTAGAAGGGCGTTGTCACATAAGACATACACTGATCCACATGAAGAACTGGAAGAAGATTTGCATATGCTGAGGTAGTTGGGAGCATTGACATTGGCATTAGTCCATTCTTAGAGGCATAAATTGCAGCTATGGCAAAGTAGTTAGAGAAGCTATCAAAATTCAGCCCATGAAACATGCTTAGGAATTTGGTGTATAGATTGTGAAGTGGAAGGTCACACCAAGGATAGTTTCCCTCGTAGATATATATGCTCATTACTGTTGGATTGTGAGATTTGTCATTTGAATCATGATGCTAGTCATTATCCTTTGTTACAACATGTGATAAGGAAGAATGTATCTTGCTTTTGCAAGATTTGTAGGTCCATGACCCATGATACTGAGGATTTTGGTTGATTGGTCAGATCCAAGATGCTATAGACATTAGGGTATGATAGACAAGTGTAATAGATAATTCTAAGGGTAAGAATGAGCACTAGGATTGGGATCATAATCAAAATGCGCTATGACAGAATGAGGGGCGTTTTGAAGGAGGTCATGGAAGGGGACATGGATATCATGGTGGATATGGAGGACGAGGTCATGGTGGAGGAAGAGGTGAGTTCCCTCATGGAACATGTTATACGTGTGGATCTCCTGACCACTATAGGCATGAATGTCCTTAGAATATTGCATGTTCTTTCTACATGGGAAGAACCATAGCTATGAAGAGTGCCCAAACTTATATGAGCATCTGAGTAAGTAGCATAAGCAAGAAAAAAAGGTGTCGGGATGGTTAGAATCCAACGTGTGGTAGAAGATTAGTGGATGCCCAAGATAAAAAGGACCCGAGGCATTGATAGTGAAGATTACTACACACATTGAAGAAATGCATGAGAGAAGCATTGCACAAAAGCCTATGATCACCAAGGAGGAGGTTTTGCATGCAAGGTAACCAGATCCTGCTCATTAGAAGGAGGTTTACCATGATACCATGGAAGTGTTAAGGAATCTTTGGGTGAGATACAATACTTAAAGGAGTAGAAGAAAGCATCAAGAGATAGTCCAAATTGATATCGATGATCTACAAGAAGTGTGTAAAATGTTGCGCCTAGGAGAACATTATCCCACTATTAGGAAGTTGGTTAAAGGGAACACTCCATGTGCAAGTCTTGAGACTAGATGACAGATCTGCATGTAAATCTTCCCATGATAGCATTGACTATGACAAGGAAATTACTTTGAATGTTGTTGTGGATGGGTGGTTGTTGAGCAACATATTGATTGATAGGAGTGGAAGTAAATGTGCTTACATTAGATGCATGGGTACAAATGGGGAGGCCTCCATTGCAGCCATCATCTAATGTGTTTATTTATGGCAAACCTAGACTAAGGCCACTCCCATAGGAGTTTTGAAGGATGCATCTATAACCATACAAGGGGCCAAGTTCACTGGGGATTTTGAGGTATTAGCACTTGCAGAAGCAAACAATTTTCTAGCCTTGCTTGGACACCCTTGGTGTTATGTGAATAATGTTGACTTGAGATTCAATAAGGGGTATATCAACTTTGAGAACAAGGAGGAAAGGGTTGTGATACCATTGACAGATGGGAAGTCTACACCATATGTTGAGCCTCTAAGTGAGGAGGACTTAAACCAGAATTTATGTACGCGTTATTTAGGACCCAGAGGTCAATGAGCCATCAAAAGAAGGCATCCTACAGTGGGAGGATTCTCATTCTATTAGTGATACTACAAGTATTGCTTGTGAAAATTGGGCTCATGGTACATATGAATTAGTAGGGCACAAAGTAAAAAGTGTGGTTGCGTCACAAGAATGGACTTCATTTGGTTTGACGGATAGGTAGCACAATACCTTGGTATATAGGGGTAGAAGATCTTCTTGCATTTTTGAAAGCCATGGAAACATAGTGGACAGATCAAATTAAGAGAAGAGCTTATGTTAGTATATACCCATGAGTGTGGGACAACAATGCAGTGGGTGGGTAGTCCACAGAGATAATATTATAGAATGGGAAGTGAATGGAATCACCCTATCTATTAGGTTTGTAAGGAACAATGCACCTATGTATCTACACTTATCATGGTGATCAACCATTTCAACATCACATTAAGCAAAGGTGAGAGACTGGACAATAGGATAGGAAGCATTACCACCTTCACTCTGGGTGCATAGATTGTACTCTATGCTACTATAAGGATGCATGCACCTGCTTGGTATGTATATGCAGTAACTACATCGAGAGAATGGAAACTAGAAAAAAATTGATTGTAGGGATGATCCGAACTTTGACTACTTTTCTTCTCATTCTCTAATAGAAGAGACATTAAAATTTATCAAGGCTTAACTATGGGAGATATGCAAAAAGAAAAGAGAAATTCAGAATTATTTGGTGAGACAGAGTCAAGAGTGCATTTTTGAAAAGGAAGAAGAAATGGAATCCATACTACTTGAATGCACTTGCCTTGAGAAAAGAAAGGAAAGATGGTTTACATCGTTGATGATGAGGAAGTTGAGAACTTGGATATTGAACATTCACAAGGGGTGCATGAGGTCTTAGACAAGTGTAGACAAGGATATGCACACCTATCACGAACCCATGAAGACAAAGAAGGTGAATATAGGTTTGGAGGATGAGCCTAAGGAGGCCATAATTGGAGACTATAGTCTAGACTCGGAGGTAGAAAAGATCATTGAGTTACTCAAGGATTATCAAGACTTATTCCCTCAAGGGTATCATGAACTTAAATGTGTGCATAAATCACTTGGGGAAATGAAGATAAAGCTTAAGGATGGTGCACACCTAGTTAGAAAGAGGCCTTATAGAATGAATCCTAATTTACATGAAAAGGTAAAAGAAGAAATTGATAAAATGTTGAACTATGGAATCATCAAACCCCTTTATGAGTCAGAATGGGTTAGCCCAATGGTGATCAATATCAAGAAGGATGGAAGAATTAGAATATGTATAGAAACTATAGGGAGTTGAATTTGCATGTATAACGAGATCCATTCCTACACCATTCTTGATGAAATAATGGAAGGCGTTCTTTGTAGATCAAGAATTTTCATGCTTATTACCTGTCCAAGTTAATGTACCAAACTAAACAAAAAAACCTTGAAAAACTCAAATGAAATCAATACCTAATAGATAAGACAAGATCCAAAGATGTAGATGGAAAAGAAAGCCGATGTAGACAAGATGGGCGCACACGAGCAATCTTGCAAAGTAGATCCGAGAAACTGCGAGACCCAGATACTTGATAGAAAAAGACAACATTAAAAGATATTTGGAGTCGACTACCTAAAAAGTGGGTCCAGGGAAGTGATAAGCTCCAGGTGGCGGATGTCATCCACATTTTCAATTAAAGAAAAGCATACATGATAAAAGATGTAAGTAAATGTCTAGATTTTTTTGATTAAAATGACACAGTAATGTAGAATGTAAGCGACAAAAGCAACATAAAATAAGAAACTGCGTAAAAACAATGCTAGATTTGTGTTACCTTAGTTATTTTTACCTGTCATAGCTGATCAGCGTCGATAGGGGTGAATTGACATCAATTAGGCTAAGTCGGTGTCGACTGGGGAAAATTGCATGAAGCTTGAGAAATGGACAATGCGGAGCTAGATTGCACCAATTTCTGCTAGAGCTGCGGGCAGAGCTGTAGGGATACTTGACAAAGCTCCACCTTAGCTAGATGTAGGGACAAAGTCACCAAGAGATCGATGAAGCCTCACAGGTCAATGTTGTGGGAGTAGAGTAATGGGTACTCCTCTCGGGGATTGATCCGGGAAGAATTCGCTCTCGCTTGATAGAGCGATCCTCGAGGCTTGATGCTCAAAACTCTCTGCCGTCATTCTTTTGTCTAACCATAACTAAATTTTGGCCTGTATTTATAATTAGCACTCGACCAAGGTACAATCGGTGCCATTTAAAATTGGCGTCGGCCGAAAGTACCAATCGGCGCGATCATGGAACAAAAGAGTTCCAAAATGGTGAAAAATGATGATTTGGAAAGATGAAAGTGTATCCTTCGACTCAAATATGGGAAATATCGCTTGCATGGTTTGGGGGAGAGGAGAAATAGGGGGATAGATGGATAGAATTGATAAAGGAGGTTAGGAATTGATATGGGGTAGATAAGTGGTTTAAGATATTGACGTAAAAAGTATAATTAAATAGTTAATATTTAATTATCCATGGATAAAACACAATGGGGTATAATAAACTTAGGATAGATGTTTAATTTAATTAATACTCCAAAGTGATGATATAAAGGTGCCCCAGGTTACCCGAGAAGGTAGACGAATGCGGGGGACACTAAATTGGGTAACCAATTTTAGGTGTCTACATACGCTCCTTTTGTCGAGTAACTTGCGATAAGCAAAGTTGCAAGACAAAAAAACAAGGAGTTAAGAAAGGAAGAAAGAAAAGTGATGATGTGATCCCCCTCAAACTAGGGATGGGATGAATCCCGAAAAGACCAACCGATCCCAAGTTTGAAAAAGGTAGATGAGAATGCGGGTGCCCTGACTAGATATCCGGAGTGAATTTGATTATTGATGACGATGAAAACAATAAAAAAAAAGTAGGCGACCAAGGACCCTCACATTGGTAGGGCATGTTAGGCAGTCTTCATATGAGACGAAGTTAAGTACTTAAGCAGACCTGGGTGAGTGGAAGGAGGGCTGCAAAATAGTAGCAACTAAAGAGTGACACATTGGTAGGTATAACCAGATGGTATGCGAACCGCAGACAACGTTAGTGCTACAAACCCGCTTATATTTAAGTGCCACAAATGTGAGTGACCCAGGAACAAACTCAGAAATGGGTGATAATATCAAAAATATGTGCCAAAAGGAAACACTCAAGTCATAATAATGATCAAATAAACAAGCCAAGCATCAACACTTTGGCAAAAAGATGAGGAGACATTCTGTTGGAAGAATGTGATGTAAGAAGGCAATAATGTAACCAATCGGCGACGATTTGCCTCGATCAAGCGTCAATCAAGCAAAATTGATGTCGATTAAACCAATTGGTGCCAACCATAAAAATTGGTGCCGACCATACGGAAACCATATAAATATGGGAAAAGGAAATGTGAATGATTTATTTACATTACGGCGATTGATTTTAGAAAGAGTCGAAAAATTGATTTTGAGCAACATGGAAGCCTCTGGGAGTAATCGAGAAAGCGAAGAGGACACGACCTAGGGTACGTGGATATACCTGAGCCTTGTGTATGTTTTTATCATTAAATAGCATACTAGGATGTTAGATTTTAGGAAAAATGGGATAAGTGGGAGGCCAGAGTGTTTTGGACACTCGGCCTCCCAATTGGCGTCGATTGGAAAAATTGACAACGATTGGAATTCGATCGACATTGACTAAATTAGATCGACATTGATTGGAACACAATTGGCACTGATTGGATTGATTAGATTTAGAAAGTAGAAATGTGTTTTTGATGCTTTGATTTGAATAAATGATAAGCTAACACTTTGTTCTTGATATCGAAGTGGATGCGAGGCCCAGAGGCTTTTACATATGCGGGGATGATATTCCTAAGCCTGAGACTATTCTTCCTAATGTGAGCAGAGATGCCGATTGGCATCATCTAGAGTTAGAGGCTCGAGGGATTATGTTACTACCGGCGGGTGCCTCGAGATGTAGATTTGATGCTGAGCATTGATATAATGATGGGTGAGATGACTATCACCCACGAGGATATCCCATAGGATCCTCAGCCGCCAATTACAGGGGACTCGATAGAGACCACTCCACGAGAGTACTTGAGCAGAGGGCCACAGGACGATTGATCAGCACGAAGATAGGGCAGATGATTCGAGAGATAGTGTGCAGGGTAGTGAGGATAGCCTCACACATGCATGTGATATGATGCGAAGTAGATGGATAACATTGATTCGAGATGGTGATCTCCTATTTTGCTCTACCAGATTCGGGAGGTGGGAGATTTCCACTTCTTCTACTGGGTTGTGTCTGTGACATCCTAAATTTTAGGCAAGTGTTTGCATTTGCAGAGATGCCTTAGTAGCACGAGATATATCATGAGCTATGGATGTACACCACGGGGAAGGAAACAGGGTATTGATGTTAGCTTTGTGCTCCATTACTTTGGGCATATGAGCATAGAGTAGTGATTAGGCCATTAGGATTCCATGGATGCGATAGCAGAGGGGCCCTTGATTATGGGTTAGGAGATGGTGGGTAGACATGGCCTCGGGAAGATACGGGAGATCTCGTAGAGTGGTATACTAAGCAATTCGGGACTACGACACCAGAGGCAAAGTTATATGGAGACCATACGGGTTTACTCGACATGGGCCGGCCAGATGCTCACAGTGAGCCGGAGCATGTGACAGTGGGGTGGTCAAGGGGCCATAGGTCAGATATTTTAGAGCGGAGTCCCATTTATACGGGTCTTTGAGGTAGTTTGGTTTGGTATAGAATGTATTGACCACATATGTGCCATATAAAGCGAGATATGAGAGAGACCGACCTGCCGATTTTGATTCCGACAGATCCACCGAGGAGGCCCCACCTTCCATAGATAGTGATGACAA